>WNWU01000035.1:8785650-8843794 GCA_012654045.1 Ptyas mucosa
AAATAAATAAATAAATAAATAAATAAATAAATAAATAAATAAATAAATAAATTAATTCCATCATGCATGAGGCCGTCCACCGCGAAGATCAGGTGCTGATTCCACCACGCCTGCCTGCTTAATTATCAAAGGAGCTAGCCCTCCGCAGCGAGCATTCCTGGCTTGATGACAACGATCTCGCAGGTAACCGCGTTGTTTGCTGTCCCAGGAGCTTCGTGCTCCGTTGGCTTGCTGCTAGCTGCTATTTCATCGTCAGGAACTTCGCGCTCCATTGCCTAACCGTTGCGGAGTTGATTTGGCCGTCAGGAGTTTCGCGCTCCATTACTGGCTGTTTGAGAGATGATTTGGGTGTCAGGAGCTTCGCACTCCATTGCCTGGCCGCTGGGAGCTGTTTTGGCCATGAGGAGGTTCGCGCTCCATTGCTGAACTGTTGGCCGCCACTGATTGTTCAGGAGCTTCGCGCTACGTTGCTTAGCTGTTGGGCACCATTTTGTGACCTTCCGGAGTTTCAGGCTCCCTGGTCTATTACTGGACTCCTTTGGTACCTTGTGCTCAATGTTTTCTGATAGCGCGTTTGCACTTTGCAGTGGGCCTCTGTGTTTGGAGCTGGGGCGGGTTCCCATTAAATTGCCTCTCCAGCAATAACTGCTCTGAGTGCCTCTTTAGTATCTGAGACGGCCATTTGCAATTTGCTTTGCCCTAAAAGGGCATAGAGCCTTTTATATTTGTCATAAAGATGCCTAAGGCACTTTCCAAATCAAAACATGGTCCGAAGGCCGGGTCTACTGACGAGTCAGATAGGATGCCTTTGAGCACAGACCCAGGTACTTCTCAGGAACCTTCCCAGGTACCTTCTATCATGGAAGTGTCCTCCAAGGGCAAAAGGTCTCATTCCCATCATGCCCCTCACTGCCTCAGCTCAGCTGCCACTAGAGACGAGAGGTGCAGGGACCAGGCCTTGCAGAAAATCTACAATAAGGCCAGCAGGAGTAAGGACCCTATCTCACAGGAGCTTTCCCAGGTTCCTCCCTCTGTGGTGACACCTGACCAGGTCTCTCTCCAGGATTGTCCCATTTCTGTTTCCACTTCTGGATTGTGGGGACCTACTATGCCCTCAGCTTCTACTCCTCCTCCTCTTCCTCTAGAGGAAGCTGCCAAGGCCGTTCCTGGTCAAGTTCCTCTGACACACAATAGAGAATGTGTGCTCCCTGATAACCTCCAACAGATTTTTTCCAGGGCTCTTCAGCTGTAATTAGAAGCTGGCTACCTTCGTCCCGGCGAAGATCCTTCTGGAAGATCTGTGGTTTCTGCTTCTCCTGTGCGGGACATCCAGGATGATCTGCTATCCTGTCCGGAATCGGTGTTGTTGACTCTTTCACACACGACCCATCCAGCGACTCTTGACGAGGTCAACCACCTGGAACCAGACTTGTCTGATGAAGAGGGCCTCAAGCTGGAACAACTGGCCTTTACCGATCTTTTCCGCCCGGCAGTTTTTAAATCTTTACTCTTTAAAGCGTCTCCTCCCAGGCAGGCAAGCCTGCAGGGGAAAAGAACCAAGTCCAATGAGGACAAGGTTCTCAGCAATTCACAGTTCGATGAGAATAAAAGGAATCAAACTCCAAAATGTCAAAGACAGCAACCAGGAAAGGTAGAAAGGAAGGTGGTTAAGAGACCCAGCCCGAGACGTCTGTCCAGTCTGAAGGACTGAGAAAAAAACTAGATACTCCTAGCAACAAGGGCGGAGTTTAATTTTGCTACAAACTCAGTCCTTCAAGTTGAACAGGCGAGAACATCCATTCCTGGCTGCTATCTCCACCCACAATGAAGAAGAGAAAGTGAGACTGCAGAAAAGGAGGAGGAGGGCGCGTGGCTCTGCGAATTGCTTCAGGGAATCAGGGAGGAAAAAGAGCATTGCCTTCATGCATCATATTTTCTGGCATTTTCCTCCCCAATTGCCTGAAGCAATTTGCATGCTTTAGAACTGTTAGGTGGGCATAAGAGAGATTTAATAAGCTTAGATTAAATTTAGTGAAATGAAAGGAAACCATATGGGGAGGGAGGTGACGAAAACACGGGTTTTCTCCAAATCATTGGGACTTCTATTCAACAAAATCCTTAAAAATTCCAGAATTCATTGACATTTGCTGTCATCTTCTTTCACTAGATGGTGCTTGTTTGTAAAATTAGCTCCCCTGTCAAGTGAGCAACAACTTTTCCATCTAGAGAAATGTATGAATGAGGAATTCTAAAGAACAGCAAGAAAAAAAAGTGTTAAAAGAACTCTAAATTACAGCTTCAGAAACTCAAGATAATGCTTGTCTGTCACATTTGGAGTCAAGATAATGGAGTCATTTTCATCCTTACAGCAAGGCTCTTAGCAACAAATGATATTATACAGTGTTCCTGTGATGGGGCCATGATTTTTCTGGCTTGTAGAATAGGCCTCAAAAGCCCCTACTTCAATCCAAAGTAAGAAACAGAATGGGATTAAATCCTTTCAGCTTCTCTTTCTTTCCTACTAAGATGCCACCAAAACTCTGACAACTTCTTTTCCCCAAAAGGACTTGCCAGATGAAGCTGATTGAAGCTATTCCTGAAGTTATGAAATATTAAAGCTATTTCCCCAAATGATTAATAAATTCATCCAGCAATTTGCAGAATATTCTTTGAACACAAATTTTTCCCCCTGTTGTGCCCTTCCTTAATTCCATTTTGATTTCCAGAAAAATCAGTCAAGTGGGGAAGGGGGAGACACTGATACTACATTTGTGTTAATTTATATCCCACTTTTGACAGGGCTCACAATATATTAAAAATGAGTACAGGTAGTCCTTGATTTACAACAGTTCATTTAGTGAGTGTTCAAATCACAATGCCACTGAAAAAAAGTGAGTTATGACCATTTTTCACACTTATGATGATTGCGGCATCCCATGGTCACATGATTAAAATTCAGATGCTTGGCAACTGGTTATGACCATTTTTCACACTTATGATGATTGTGGCATCCCATGGTCACATGATTAAAATTCAGATGCTTCCAACTGGTTCATATTTATGACCATTGCAGTGTCCTGAATTCGTGTGATCCGCTTTTGCAATGTTCTGATAAGCAAAGTCAATTGGGAATTGGCAATGATTCACTTAACAAAAGTGGCAAGAAACTCATAAAATGGGGCAAAACTCACCTAACAAATGTTTTACTTAGTAACATAACTTTTGGGCTCAATTGTGTTCATAAGTCGAGGACTACCTGTATAAAGTGGAAATGATCTTAAGCAAATTGAGCATTCAATAAGCTAGAATACAAAATAAGTACCAATTAACTCACGTGGTTCAAAATGTTCCTCAATGCAAGCATTAATATAGCCCATAAGATTTAAATGGTCATGCAAATTTTTTCTATTATATTATGCAAAAACAATATGTATGTCTACAGTATTATAGTAGGCAGAATAACTGAGTCATCCTATTGGAAAAATCCTCATCTTTGATCTTAAAACAGTTATGCCAGTCCCCAAAATGGTTACCTGTAATTGGTGCGTCTGGTCGACTCTGTTCTTTCCTCCAGGTTGGCACAAATACTGTTATATCTTTGTGACCTTTTTCCAGAAACCAATCAACAGCTAGCTGAATCCCACGACAGGAAAATCCTTCTTTATTTCCATGGCTGAAAATGAACAAAAATAATTCAGATTATTTCTGATATATCTTGATGAAGATCGCTGAGAAAAAATTCAATACATAAGGGAAAAGAGACAGTATTAAAAAGATCTAGAAAAAAACAGAAAAACTTCACTCTCGCAAATGAAGGCAAATATATGTGTCCTAGGATAATGTTGCAGGATCCAATCCGAGTCGGTCATCGGGACCAAAGGTTTATTCTTCCAAGCTTTCAGACTCGTGCTGGAGCCTATCCTCAGGGAACTTCTCTGTCTCTAGAATATATGTCCATTCTGGAGAGAGAATGGCACACAATCTGGAGAGAGAGAATTTCCCAGAGGATGGGTTGTAGATGAGCTTGAAAGCTTGGAAGACTAAATGTTTGGTCCAGTGATCAACTCAAGATTGGACCCTACAAACTTCACTCTGTTTTCTTGCTGGCTGGGGAATTCTGGGACTTAGGGGAATTCTTAAAAGTTGCCAAGGTTGGAGATCTCTGTTCTACAATGATGAGATGTCACTGAGATCCATATAGTTCCCTCCCTGATGACATATGGGGCTGTCTAGACTTGGCTTCTTACCCAGGCCGTCGGGTAGGGTGGATGGGCCACCAGCACCACCACCCTGTTTGTGAGATTTTATGTCTTCTGTGTTGCCACCTTGTGCTTATTTTGCAGGATTTTTTAAAATCTGTTTAGATTAATTCTCTATATCTGTTGTTTTTGCTATTTTATTGTTGTGAGTCATCCAGAGTCAGCTGGAATCGAGTGGCATCCAAACGGAATAAATTTGTTTTTATAGCATGCCTGAATCAGAAGACTCTGGGCAGATTACTACTATGCCAGGAAACAGTTCAAGGTGCACTAGCTCTAAATGTCTGTCCCAAAATGGACACCTCCAACAATCATCTAGGGCAGGGGTCCTCAACTCCTGGGTCATAGACTGGCACTGGTCTGTGGCATACCAGAAACGGGGCTGCACAAACAAGTGAAGTCCCATCTGTGCACGTGTGGGATGCAGGCAACGTGTGAAACTACGCTCCCCCTGGCCTACGGAAAAGCTTGACAGAACCGGTACATGTCCCAGGTACATAAAAGGTTGGGGGCCGCTGATCTAGGGGTAACAGTTCAATGGGACAGGGCCATAGGAGTGCTGCATAGACCTCCAGGAATAAAAAGTTCAATGTACAGGGACATAATAGAAAAGGACTCCCACATGGTCTACATCTCCCTAATCTTCAGTGAGGAGGGACACTTTGTGGGCATTTTTAAGATATTCTCAGTGGATGGGCAGAGTCAAACCTTGTAAGGTAGTATAGATAGTCCTTGACTTACAACAGTTCATTTAGTAACTATTCAAAGTTACAACGGCACTGGAAAAATGACTTATCACCATTTTTCATACTTACAACCATTGCAACTTCCCCATGGGCATGTGATCAAAATTCAAATGCTTGCCAACTGACTCGTATTTATGAAGGTTGCAGTGTCCCGGGATCATGTGATCCTGTTTTGCGACCTTCTGACAAGCAAAGTCTATGAGGAAGCCGGATTCACTTAACAACCGTGTTACTAATTTAACAGCTGCAGTGATTTACTGCAACTATGGCAAGAAAGATTATAAATGGGGCAAAACTCACTTAACAACTGTCTCACTTAGCAACAGAAATTTGGGGCTCAAATGTGGTCCAGAACTACCTGTATCTGATGTACCTGGGTATAGAATTCAAGGAACTCTGCAAAATTTGCCATTTGAATCCATTGTTGTATATTCTTATCCACATTTGAAATAAACATTTATCTGGATGCTGATTTCCTTCAAGGGTTTTTATGCAAGAAAAGAGGGGCGCGAGTGCAACAAAAACAGCACAAAATTATGAATTACCTCATTGCCACATTACTTCCATCAATTACGATCGGCCTCAAGTTGTCAGAACTGTCCACAACATCCTCCTCCAGGGACAGCTCGGGGCTGGTTACCTCCTTGGCAGCTGTTCCACCCATGGGAGCAGTGCTACTTCCAAGGCTAGCCGGCCCTTCATTCTCAGCCTTGTTGCCAAGCCTCACAAGTTCAGCCAAAATATCATTGATGAGAGCATCCGCCCCCAACTTGTTCAACACAGCTTGAATCTGATCCCCTGCGTAGCCCAGTTTTAAAGCGAAATCAATTTTCGCTTGATATTCTTTGTCCGAGTTCACTTTACCATCTTCCAGTTTTAAATCCTGAAGAAGGCTGCTCTGGGAGAAACTGGGCTGATCCAAGCAAGGAGAGCGGCAAAGCTGCCGATGAGGCTTGTGGAGGGGAATGTCCTTCTCCCTAGGCAGGGTGTTGCTGGAGCTATTCTTGATGCAAGGCTGCTCATTTTCACTCTCGGAGCTTGTCCATTCTTCAGATTCAGTACTGCAATCCCCGCTAACTAGCTCAACAGTCCTCTCATTTTGGGAATGCCTCTTCTCCATTTTCAGCCTTTCCACCATAGACCAGGCCGTCATCACGTTGACCTTCTGGTGAGATACCCTCAAATTGCTCTCAGTGCCAAAAGTGCTTGGAATGTGTGCACCGCTGCATCATCTTGCGGCTTGCTTCTTAAACCAGTCTTGATTTGTGAGAGTCACAAAAACAATTGCACAACTTTTTGGCAGGGAGGGAAGAAAAATAAAATAAAAGGGGGAAAAAAGGAAATTAGTGACAAGTAGCAATCTGCCACAATAAGAAAAGTTAAAAGATAAGATGAATGAAAAATGGTGGATAAAGGATTGTACATTTAAATATGTTTATGAGAAATAAAAATAAAAAAATTTTTGAGAAAAAAGAAAGAAAGAAAAGTAAATTAGGTCTCAAATCCAGATAAACTAAAAGAACCACTTGCGCGGAAATGTATCACACCTCAGATTATGCTAAAGCAGAAGTGCATAAATTTAGTAGCAGCAAAAACCATACCAGTTTTTAAACAGCTTATTTGATGCCAATGCTACAAAGACGAGAAGTAGCATTAAAAGTGGTTCCCTCATATAAAAACCACAAGTCTCATGTTTTTCTTGTACACTTATACAGGTAGTCTTTGCCTTGCATCCAATTGCATCCATTCTAATTGCATCCATTCAATTAGTGACTACTCAAAGTTACAATGGAAACGAAAACAGTGACTTACAACTGATCCTCACACTTATGAATGTTACAGCATCCTCACAATCATGTGATCAAAAATCAGGTGTTTGGCAACCGGCATTTGGTATAATGGCTGCAGCATCCGGAGGCCATGCGATTGCCATTTCTGACCTTCCCAGCCAGTTTCCAACAAGCAAAATCAATGGGTGAAGCTGGGTTCACTTAATGACCACGTGATTCACTAACAACTACAGTGATTCACTTAACAATCATGGGAAAAAAAATTCATAAAATTGGATGCAATTCATTCAACAACCAGTTTGCTTAACAGTGGAAACTGATCCTAATTGTTGTATATCAAGGACTACCTATACACATACACACAGAAAACTGATATCCACAGATTCAAAAGAGGTGACATGAAATTTAGCAATATGGAAGCAGAATGGGATTTGTTACTGGGGGACAATAAAATCAATATAAGGAGTTGTGATGTGATGCACCACATGCGCTCTCCAAGCCATGCTGTCAATCAAGGCACTAAACCATGACTTCATTAGTTATCCTTTACTGAACAAATCATAACTGGCATGGTTCACATGCAACTAGTTTACAACAACAAACTACAATGTTTGAATTCATGCTAAACTGATGTCAAACAAAACGCACTATAGTTCAATGTGACCCACCTTTAAGTTCATGCACTGAAATCAGTGCAAATGGAAAAAAGCTAAAGATATTAAGGCTAACATAGGAATATTAATTTCAAGAGATCTGCATTAAAGTGTGGAATCAACCTAAGGAATGTAGTGGCATATAATATGTAGAGAAGAACATTATGGCAGATAAACTGTTCCAAATATACATGCATCTCTTTTCATCTCTAAACAGTAGCCTACACAATGATATAACCATAACATAACCATAAAAAAGAATTATAATTTATTGAATGTAACTCCAAGTTTAAATCACTGATATTTTTGGTTGGAGGGATCAGGATTTGGTTGGAGGCTACTGCAAGAGCAGATATGAGCAAGTAATCTAATGAAGCAGTGATTCAATAGTAGAAAAGTATAAGTTAGCATATTCTCCCACCCCTTCTTAGTGACTAGTTAATTTTTAACAGTCAATAACATATTGGGACCAAACCCCACTCCCCATATTTCATGTATCAGCTGAAGGTGTCCAAGCTGAAACTTACTGAAGGAGAAGTGGATAGTTGTTTTCTTGGATAGCTCCAAGAAACTACCCAGCCAGTATTCAGCAGCTGCAAAAAGATAAAAATAAAAAGGAAATTACATGTTAGAGATCATTAGAAAAGGGATAGAAAAACAAAACTATTAATACTGTAATGCTTTTATGCAAGTATATGGTATGACCACATGAAATATTATGTGTTGCCTTGTTTGCGGTAACTCAAGCAAATTGTAGAGCAAGCAAGTTTTAGCCAATATTAAAGGAGAAATTCCTTCAAAGAAATATAAGATTTTGATTTCAGAAAATACATTAATAAGGTAGGTCACCATGGAGATATGGGAAAAAATGCACAATGTGGAAAAAACAGAGATTTTTCTCCAACCTCTTTAATATTAATATCAGGAGCCGTCAAATGGTACTGCTAGAGGAGTCAGGGTAACCAGCCCAAAGCTAACCAGTAGAATGACCATAATCTCTTATTTAAACTTTTTGAAAAGTTATTAGACAAATTCATCTGAAACGATCAATGAGTACTAATCATTACCAGGGGTCTCCAAACTTGGCAACTTTTAAGACTTGTGGATTTCAACACCCAGAATTCCTCAGCAGCCAATCCTGGCTGAGGAATTCTGGGAGTTGAAGTACACAAGTATTAAAGTTGCCAAGTTTGGAGACCCCTGAATTATCCTATCACACTAGTATGCTATTGTGATTGGAAACTGGATTGAGAGACTCAGATTCAAGTTTCTGCACATGGAAGTGTGTTGGGTATGATTTTCCAGCCTAACGTTCCTTATAAGGAGTACTGTGAGACTTGCCCTGAACTCCAGGAGGTAACCTGAGATATCATACAATGAATGTGTAAGGGAACTAGGTTATATTTAGCCTAATGAAGGCTGAGAAGGGTCAGGGAGACCCAATAGTAGTTTTCTAATACTTAAAAGCCTGTAACAGAGAAGAGGGGTTCAATTTATTCTCCATAGCACCTGAGGGCAGGACAAGAAGCAATGGGTAGAAGCTCATCAGAGGGAGATTCAACCTGGAAATAAGGAGGAACTTTCTGACAGTGAGAGCAATCGATGAATGGAATACATTCCAAAAGTGTGGCTGTTCCATCACTGGAGATTTTTAAGAAAAGATTGGACAACCAATCCAGGATGACATAAGGACTCCTGCCTTGAGTAGGGGGTGGACTAAAATACCTCCAAGATACCTTCCTGCCCTATTAGTCTATGATTAAAATTTCAGTATGTTTTAAATCACCACCTTCAGAAAAACATGAGCAAAAAAGTGATGCTCAATTGTTATTTTGCTTGTGGTCTTTAAAAAGAGAGCTGGCCATAGACTTAATCATGACAGTTTCACAAAGCATTCAGCAAAAATGGAAAATGAACTCTACTAAATCTCCAGCATGTCACATTAACTGACATAAAGCTCCTTTTGAAATTCATCTGTCGTTTGAAAGGCTTAATACCTACCACTGTTCTCAAAGAAGTAAGCAATATCATGCCCTCCCAATGTGTTAAAAAACAATTCTCAACCACCTAGGCTAGCGCAAATGCTAGTGACTGATTCTGGAAGCTGTAATTCAAAATAAATAAAGGGCATCAAATTGCTCACATGAAAGGGCAACCTTTGATGGCCAGAGGATGGGTTTGGGGCTACGCATCTAAGCCCGCATCCCCCTTTTCTTTGGAATGTGCTGTCATAGCTGGGAGCAACTTTCATACGCTGACTAGACCAACAGTTCACCCATCAATTGTCAGAGGTATATACTCCACTGTTCTAAGAGAACCCCATCTGAAAAAGGAGAATATTTGTAGCTCAGGGTTGAGCTTGGATGTTTCCTTTCCCAAGCTAGGTAACATCATCAGTGCTAGTAAGAAGTGCGGTTTGCTTTCAATTTATATTCAAGTGGTTTGCCCCATCAGTGTGGATGGTTTTGGAGGTTCTTTGTTTGGGCTGTTTACTGTTAGCTTGTTTGGCAGTTCCTTGATTGGAGTATTGTTTACTTCTTGATGTTCTAATGTTAATCTTGGTGTTATACCTTCCCTAGCCTACGACTTGTAGGAGATTACCAGGATGACTCTCAAGGGAAGGATCAAGCATGTCTGGAGTCCCTTCGTGCCCACAAGAGATCTAAGACCAACCCTCCTTGAATTCCATTGACTCTTACCTACTGTCAATTTGCCTTGACTATTAGTAGTTCAGATTTTTGTAGAGAGCTAGTATGGAATAAACTTGAACTCATTTGAAAAATCTTGGTTGCTGGTTTCTCGCATCTCACACGACTGCTCTCAAGCAGCCTACCAATCAGATGACTGGTCAATACACTCAGGATCAGGAAATCATATATGAAACCCACAAATCTATCTTATCCATATATTACACACAGATTCCGAGGTAAATTCCACTGAATTCAATGTTAGGTATTCCTAGAACAAATATAGGACTGCGTCAAAAGCCAGAGTGTATAGAGTGGCTAAACTTATGAAGAATTTAAATGAAATGAGGTAAAAAGAGACAGGAAGATGTTTTGTTATGCAAACACAGGTTATACATGAGATGTCCCTCATCAATTAATTAATGATGTTCCTCCTCAATTAAGAACTGTAATATGTAAAAACCAATAGTATTTGCCAAGAGCTTGTGCAATGGCCTAAAACCTTTTGATGTATGTAAGTTCAACAACCTCTCACCCCATAGCACTTTTCCAAAACTGTCAATTTTGAGGTCTGCTAAACAGTATCCTGGAAGGTTGAAATGTTAAGTAGAAACTAAGAAGGCTTCACCACAAATCTCCATATATGACCTGAAGCCTGTTTCTTGGGAAATTTCATTAGAAAGGAACTGCTATTACAATGATTTAGGTATTTCCCCCCCTCCCCCTAAGAAAAATAAGGAAACTGGTATGTTTACTGACATCTGTTTTGCAACCTGGGAATTATTTTGCAATGTGAAGTCTGCTCACTTTAAAATTATGATAACCCATGTGCTTTCTGAAACCGAAAACTAAAAGTAAAGTCCTGTCTTGCCTAGCCCTTGTCTTGCACTCTAGCCCAGCTATGCAAATCAAGGGGAATTCTCTGCTTAGAATTTCCATATGAGTTACAGAAAGGAATGGTCTCTCTTCCGGCCTTTTTTCCCCCTTCACTTTAAGGGGTGGAGGGAAAGATACCAGCGTTGGAAATCCTCATTGTAACACAGATCAACAAGAAAGTTAACATTTCAGCACTGAAATTTAGTTTAAAAAAAAAAAGTAACTACAGGTGTTTTACTAGCAATTAAAGATCAAAACTGATTTACTGACATGTAAGTGCAAACCAGTTTGAAGCATAAATCAACTATCCCCCCCTCCAAACTGAGAAATTTGGGGTTCTTTTGTTTTTCCCAATTATTAAGGCTTATTTTGCTGCACATTAACATCAATGCCTAGCTATGGAAGTCACTGTCAAGAATTGGAGGAATTTGGAGCTCAGATCTTCAGCAGCAGAAAACAGAGGAATACCTCGAGGATTAAAAAAAAAAATGAAACAAACACTTAAGGGGGAAAAGTTAAAAATAAGGTGAGGAAAAATCTTCCACATTCCCAGATAGTTCCAGAACATGTCTTCATTAACAACCTAAGTTGCCAGTGGTCTGGAAATAGCATGAACTTGGACTGAGTCTAAAAAAGATCACTTAAATATAACCTAGGACTAAAGGCACATCAGATTGCATTTTATAAACACAGAACTCCTGCCTAATTTGTTATGAAATCAATGAAAATAATCCTTAACTTTTGAAAAACAGTGAAGGGACTGCTAAAGATATTTCAAAAAATACTGGTATTTGTTTTTGAACTTCTAAAAACAAAGCTTGCTCAGACAACACGTGACCAAACTTATAGATTGTCCATGATTGCATTAGCAGTCCCAACTACAATTACACCTTTTTTATTCAAGACATAAAGTCTGAATTTTGACTTGACATATTTCTGCATAGCAATCTTGCATAGCAATCTTGCTCATCCTCCAAAATTCAGAAATGTCCAGAATTTTCCGACAACACAGCCAAAAGCAGCTATATGTGCCTTCATTCAACACATCCTTTTCAGAAGTCCAGAAAGCACAGTGTGTTCTGAAAAGATTTCTATTGGTTGCCTGTCACCTGGGGGTGAGGAAGGTATACCTTTCTAATGGAATGTGCTACATTTCATCGTGAAGCAGGCTTATTTGGGGCCTCATGGGCTAGTTTGAGGCAGGCCTTGACTCACCTGGAGATCATGAACAATGAGGCCTTACACCTCTATGGCAGGGCTGCTGGAAGGAATCTAGGAGATTGGGAATACTATTCAATATTTCAAATATTCTAACTCAGTTTTAAAATGTAATGTCTTATAAAGGAGGATAATGATGACCAAGTGGCTGCCCTACAAATATCGTCTATAGATGCCTGGGTAGCCCAAGCGGCAGAGGTGGCAGCGCTGCGAGTAGAATGGGCTAAGACCCCACCTGGCAAGGGTCTGCCCTTGAGTCCATAGGCTTTGGAAATACAAGCCTTGAGCCACCTGCCAGCTGTAGCTGAAGAAACTTTTTGCTCCATAGAAGCAGGATGAAAAGAGACGAACAAGGCCTCCGTCCATCTAAATGAAGCTGTCCGCCTAATATCTGAGGACCCTGCGGATATCTAAAGTATGCCATCGTTTTTCCAGTGGGTGGTGAGGGTCAGGACAGAAGTCCGGAAGAACGAGCTCTTGAGCCCGATGAAAGTGGGAATTAACTTTGGGAACAAAGGCCAGATCCAGGCGAAGGATCACACGGTTGGAGTGAAAAATGCAGAGGTCTTTCCTAATGGGGAGAGCAACTAGTTCGGAAATCCTTCTTGTGGATGTCACTACAAGGAGAAAGGCAATCTTTAAGGACAAGAAGCGGAGACTGGTGGAACCTAGTGGCTCAAATGGGGAAACCATCAATGCCTGGAGAACCAACGGGAGATCCCACGTTGGATAGTGATGCACAACAGGTGGTCGAAGGTTGGTAGCCCCTTGGAGAAAGGAACAAATCTGCGGATGTTGAGAAAGAGACCGGTGAGATTCACTGGCAAGAACCGTGGCCAAAGCTGCAACCTGGCTACGAAGAGTAGTGGGTGCCAGTCCTTTATCCAGGCCCACCTGCAAAAACTTGAGAACATCCAGCACCGTTGCTAATGTTGGATCGACGTGTCGGGTAGAGCACCACAGACAAAAGGCTTTCCATGATGCACTGTAGATCCATTCCGTCGAGGGGCGCCTGGACGCCTGAATGGTGGAGATCATTTTTCCAGAGAGGTTGTCCTTCCTCAGGAGGATCCTCTCAAGTGCCAGACGGTCAACTGGAGCCACTGGCTGAGAGAAATTCTGTCCTGAGGAATTCCCCAAGGACGTGAGACAGACAGACCTACCAAGTCGGTGAAACAGGCCCTGCAAGGCCAATGAGGCACAACCAGGAGAACTTCCACCCATTCGGCTAGCAGTTTCTGTAGGACCCTCGGAATTAGCGGAATTGGAGGAAACACATAAAGCAGTTCCCGAGGCCAAGGATAGCGGAGAGCATTGCAACCCTCCGCACCGGTGGTTGGAAACTGTGAGAAAAACCTTGGAAGCTGCGCATTTTTGGGAGTGGCAAAGAGATCGACGTGTCGAACCTGTGCGTCAGCTCCAAAAATAGTTGAGGATGGAGCTTCCACTGAGGGGTCTATTCGAGCCCTACTCAGCCAGTCTGCTCGAAGATTGGTCAAGCCGGAGACATGCTCTGCTTTCAGTGAGAGAGTGTGTCTCTCGGCCCAGCACATTAGACGCTCCGCCTCATCCATCAGCGACTTGGAATGTGTGCCCCCTTGTCAATTTATATGGGCCTTCATGGCCATGTTGTCTGTCAAAATGAGTATGTGGTGAGCCAAGACCTTATCCCCAAAATGATAGAGGGCAAGGCGAACTGCCCGCAACTCCAGGCAATTTATACTGTTTATCTTTCTGCTTGGATCCATTGGCCCTGAGCCAGTTGAGAGTGTAGATGAGCCCCCCAACCGTAGAGGCTCACATCCGACGTTAACATGACGCATTCTGTTTTGCGGAACATGCACCCGGTTTGAAAAGCCAACGACATCCACCAATGGAGGGAGAGACGAACACGAGGTGGTACCACTATCTTGGTCCTGGAGTTGCTGCATCCCTGTCGTTGAAATGGCAGAAGAAACCACTGAAGCAGACGGGTATGTCACCGTGCCCAGGGTACGATTGCAATACAGGAAATCATCTTTCGTAACAATTGGGATAGAAGAATTAATGGAAGAATCCGTTGTGATAATATTTGTGTCACCAAGTCCTTGATACTGACTTGGTGATTGGACGACAGATAAACCTGGCCCTTGACAGAGTCGATCACTGCCCCAGATGGAGTATGCATGTGGACGGCTGTAGATGACGCTTTTCCACGTTGAGTGTGAAGCCATGACTCTGAAGTGTGCGAATCGTCGCGCTGTCGTGTGCTGCCTGTACCGTTGAAGACGATAGGATCAAGATGTCATCCAGGTAGGCTACCATGCATACCGGAACCATGTGGACCGAGGCTGCTACAGCCGCCAATAATTTGGTGAATGTTTGTGGGGCCGATGAAAGGCCAAAGGGCATGGCTCGGTACTGATAGTGATGGTTGGCATATGCAAAGTGGAGATACCACCAGTGCATCGGATGGATCGGCACATGTAGATATGCTTCCTTGAGGTCCACAGACTGTAGCAGATCTCCCTCTCATATGCACCCCAATATTGATCTGAGGGAGTGCATTTTGAAGCACCTGTATAAGACATAAAGATTCAGCTGCTTGAGATTCAATATCCCCCTCCAGCCCCCCAAACTTTGGGGCACCAGAAACAGGATGGAATAAAACCCAGCCCATTCCTGGTTCTTTGGTACCGCTTCGATTGCCTCGATGCCCAGAAGATGTTGAATCTTGAGATCCATGAGTTGTTTCTTTACTGGATGAAACGGTACCGGACACTGAATGTAATGGTTTGGAGGGCTTGAGTGGAATTCCAAAGTGAGGCCAAAATGGATGGTGCATAGAATCCAGGCATCTAACATGGAGACCTCCCATAGACAATGAAAGTGTTGGAGCCGACCACCTATGGGGACGGGAGGCAGAGAGTCACTTGCCACGGTGGAAGGGATGGGAGCCCCCGCCATGAAAGGGTCGTCTGGACTGTGGCTGATGTCGAGCACAATCTCTAAATGCTGACCTGTCTGAATATTGGGAAGGCCCCTGGAAAGATGATGGAAATAGGACCCCCCAAGTCCAGAATCAGTTTGAAAGGGCTGCCTCTGTGAATAAGGCGATCTGATCTCCTATACGATGAAGGGAGAACCTTCTTATCCCGTTCCTCAATCAATATCGGATCCAATGACACACCGAAGAGGAAAGACCCCTTTTACGGAGCCGCCGCAAGCTTCCATTTCGATTTCATGTCCGCCCTCCAATGGCGGAGCCACAACAGTCTATGAGATGTGACAGCAGAAACCAGGGCATGGGAGGCAAACTTTGCTGCATTCAATGAAGCGTCCGCTGAATACTGGGTGGCGGCCCCCAACTTATTAATGTCCTGGTGAACTCGAGCTTCATCAGGGGAAATTCTTTCTTGTAATTGGTGGAGCCAAATTAAGGACGCTCTCTTAAGAAAGAAGGCTGATGTTGCAGCACTGATGGCCCAAGCAGCCGCCTGGTGGAATTTCCGAAAAGACATTTCGGCTCTCCTGTCCTCCATCTTGAGTCCCTCCCTGATATCATTGGAAATGACAGATGAGAAAGTGAGGCTAGTGATGGGTGCATCTACAGCAGGTAATTGCAATAACGCATCCACCTCAGGGGCTGAGCAATAAAGTTTCTTATCATGGCCACTAGGACCAGCCAAGGATCCCAGTTGATCCCATGGCCGTTGGATAACTTCAGTAAATAAATCTGGGCAAGGGACAAAGTCATGTTCCGGTTTGGACACTCTGAATAAATTTTCATGTGGATCGGAGGTATCCGTGGCCTGGGGAACAGGGGCCTTCACAGGGGCCGTTCCCATATTAGTTGTCACTTTCGCTTTATGTAACAGAGATTTGAAAAGTGACGGTCGAAACAGACCTGGGAAAGCCGGCAGGTCCGGTGCCATCCCCTCGTCTTCAGAAAGATCAAATTCTCCAAAATATTCCTCGTCTTGTAAAGAGCCCTCATTATGAATGGATTCCTGTGCTGAAGATGACCCTGAAGTGCCCCAGGTAGCTGCTGGCACCTGCGGTTTAACAGCAGTGCTGGTCGGGGCCAAGTGTGTAGCATGTTGAATCCCAGCTGCAAAGATGTGGGAAATTGCCTCTGAAACCATAATTTGAAGGTCCAGAGCTGGACCAGCACGTTGTCCCTCCCCAGCACTGAGACCGGCTGTAGTCGGGGTAAATGTCACCTCCGGGGCTCTACAGTTAATTGCAGAAGGGAAAGATTCTCCCTGCATTTGCACAGAGGGAGTAACTACGGGCCCTACATGGGAAACCCCCCAAAATGGCATGACATGGTCAAGTAGCGCCGCCCCAGTGGGCGTGGCTCTCATCCCTTCGGCCACTCCAGATGGCAATGGAGTAGATATTTCTGACTCAGGTAAGTCAATAATGGCAGCAGAGTCACTACATTGACGAACAGCTTGTGCCTCACGTTGGGCCTTGTCAAATTGTTGTTCTAATGCCTTATGCCATCTATTGGCATCTCTATCAACCACAGTAGCCCTTTTTAAGGGTGCAGATGGAGAGGCCTGCAGTGTACGTGACTTGCTTCTGGATCCCTTTTTAGAGTGTCTGGAACCAGAATGCTTGGAAGCAGAAGCTTTAGATGTAGTCACCTCCATCCTAGTTGGACTACCCTCATGCTCCATGTCCGAAGACAGAGCAGAATCAACCATTACTAATACCCCTAGCAACTCTCTTAACCAAGGTGGCAACTCAGGGAAATAAAGGAGCTGCAGTAAGCCCAAGGGGACTAATGATGCAATCCTTACACCCCCTTCTAAGCGCAAGTCTTAATAGAAGGGGAAACTTCTGAGTCGCCTTTTGCGTGACTGGCAAACCTGTCCTTGATGGCTGGTGCTGCTCCCACGATCGATGGTAGTAGAAACTGTGAGGCAATCTCAGTCCAGGCCCACAAGGCAGGGAAGACGGTGTAAGAGGAGCCAACACCCCCCCCCCCCAAAAAAACGGTGCTTTGCTCACTGGCTTGGCTTTAATTTCAAAACGTCCCAGAGCCAAGGCAGGCAGAAATAAGGCGTGAGGCAGAAGACCTCCAAAATCGCCCCTACGGCCAAACGGTAACAAAATGGCAGACGCGAGTAAGCAACTTCCCCTCAGCGCCGCTGCGGCTGAAACAAACAAAATGGCGGCCCAAGCAGTAGATCTCCCTTCAATGCCACCTCAACCTGCCAGACAACCGGAAAATAGCGCGAAGGCAAGAACAAGCCCTCCCAGCACCGCGAAGCCAACTTCCCAGTCGCGGAGTATGCTCCGATCCTAGGCAGTGACTCCAATGCTGCCCTGACTTCAAAGGAGCTGCGATGGTGGTGGTGGTTATGCAGGCAAGCTGGGAACTAGCTCTTCCACCGGCAGCGATCCAAATGTCGGAGGTGCCCGGACGGACAGCACTCCAACAAGCTGCAACGAAAACAATCCGTGGGCAGCCGTCAGCAACCTGGAGCCCCAGGAACGCAAAAAGCGGCTGCCAGCAGCTAAGGAGGAGGCAAACCTCCAGACAAAATCCCACGCTGCGCAGCTCTATTTCGAATAAAGCAAAGTCCAACAGTACTAAGAAAACCAGAAAATATGAAAATAGAAATAAATTGGTGAAAAAAGAAGTCTCTGGTGTCAGAGAAAGGCAACTCAAGTCTCTACAACTAGACTGAGTGAAAAGACTGGGGGCGTGGTCAAAGCAACGGAGGGAAAATCTTTGCACTCAGTCTCTAACAAGTAGAAGTGAAATACTCATGTGTGGATTGTCGGAGCAGCGATTCAGGAAAATTAATATTGTTAAATAGATTATGACAACATTTTCATATGCAAACTATAACATCACTGCATGTACACACAGATTGGAGTGTACAATAGTTTCTCACAACTCAGAATAACAGAGTTGGAAGGGATCTTGGAAGGGACCTTCTAGTCCAGCCCCCAGCTCAGGCAGGAAACCCTATACCCGTGATGGCGAACCTATGACACGCGTGCCAGAAGTGGCACACAGAGCCATCTCTCTGGGCATGCGACCTGTCGCCCATTACTCTTCTGGGTTCCGGCACACTGGCCAGCTGGTCTTCACATGAGCGGAAGCACTGGAAATTGGAAGAGCAGCCGCCAGGTGTGCATGCGTGAGCATGCTCTTCCAATTTCCAGCACACGCATGTGCTACGGCCACCTGGTGTTTGGGTTTCTGGCATGCATGTGTGCATGAAGACCAATTGGCCAGTGCAAATGCATGCGCTGGAAACCGGAAGATCATCTTCCCAGCATGCGCACGTGCACCGGGCGGCTGCTGTTCTGGTTTCCCGCACACACATGCGCACCGGCCAGCTGGACTTCATATGCACAGAAACTGGAAGACCAAGTGGCCTGTGTGCATGTGCATGCCGGAAACTGGAAGAACAGCTGCCCAGAGCACTCCTGTTTCAGCACTTGGTGCTGAAAAGGTTCGCCAACACTGCCCTATACCATTTCAGACAAATGGTTGTCCAAGCTCTTTAAAACCTCCAGTATTGGGGCACCCACAACTTCTGAGGGCAAGCTGTTCCAATGGTTGATTTTCTAACTGTCAGGAAATTTCTTAGTTCTAGGTTGCTTCTCTCTTTGACTAATTTCCATCCATTGTTTCTTGTCGTGCCTTCAAGTGCTTTGGAGAATAGGTTGACCCCCTCTTCTTTGTGGCAGCCCCTTAGATATTGGAACACTGCTATCATATCATCCCTAGTCCTTCTTTTCATTTAAACTAGACACACCCAATTCCTGCAAACATTCTTCGTATGTTTTAGCCGCCAGCTAGTCATCTTTGTTGCTCTTCTCTACTCTCTTCCTTGAGTCTCAATATCTTTTTTATATCATTGCAATATCGTTTATATGGTTGCAATATTCCAACTGTGGTCTTACCAAGGCATTATAAAGCGGTACTAGAACTTCATGTGATCTTGATTCTATCTCTCTGTTAATGCAGCCTAGGACTGCTTTGGCTTTTTTGGCAGCTGCAGCACACTGATGGCTCATATTTAAGTGATTGTCCACTATGACTCCAAGATCCCTTTCACAGTTACTGCTGTTGAGCCAGGTATCACCTAGTCTATTCCTGTTAATTTGGTTTTTCTTGCCTAAATGTAAAACCTTATTTTTCTCTACATTAAATTTCATTTTGTTAGATAGAGCCCAGTGTTCAAGTCTGTCAAGATCCTTCTGTATCTTGAATCTATCTGCTGGAGTATTGGCTATTCCTGCCAGCTTGGTGTCAATTGCAAATTTGATGAGTTCTCCTCCAGCAAAAGCCTGGTACTTTTCTTTTCACATTTCCTGGAGAAGTACCACAAAAAGTCTCTGCCAATTATTTTCTTTGTTTAATATTACTGGATTTCTTCCCTTAAAAAAACAAAACAAAAACCCTATTTGCGCAAGCCTATCTTTTCAGTATCCTCTGAAAGTATATTTTGAACAGAAAGAAACTTCACAAGTCTCCTAATATTTGAAACTCTGTATTATTGGCGACATTTCTAAACCTTATTTGAATATCAAGGGAGCTAATTATAAATAAAAGGTATCCTACAAAAGGAAGGACCTAATTGAAAAATGTAAAACCAGCAGATCAATCAGCACTGTATGCATTGTGTTATTTTTATATGGCTATAAAAATATTCTGTCTAAAAACATGCAGTCACAATTCTAAGCCCAGGAAATATAGAAAGCACAAAACAACAAAACATAACAGATAAAAAGCAATAAAAGAGAACCTGTGTAGATTAATATGTATGACATATATCACAGAGTGTGAAATATATCACAGAGATAAGAACCCTGAATCTACTGAATAGATATTATTGTATCACCTGCCCAGCCATTTTTTTAAAATAAGTAATTGTAGTCAAAGTTATAAGCTGTTACTGGTGAACTTTGCATGTGCCCTTATTTGTTATAAGAGTTCCACAACCTAAAATGCAGGACAAGCAACTCCTTAAAACTTAACAAAATGAAAAATGCAAAACAACCTTAACAAGAGGCACTTAATTCTGTTGCTTACCTTTTCTTTTCCCATGAATATCTTTTCTGATAGTATCTGTTTTCCCAACCCAATGTACTCATTGGAATAAAAGCAACTGGCACCATCAGAGGAACACATCTTTGAAAGATGAAGGGTTAAATATTTTGTCCTACCACCTTGCCTTTGTTGCAAACTACTTTCACAGCTGCAACTTAAACTCTTCTAAAAGGCATACCAGAGGCAAATGTATACACTTTTTTCAGAAATTTCTTTCTTCAAATCAACCTCAGAACTTTAAAATATACACATTTTTCCAAAATCCTTTTTTCCTGCTTCATTCAGATCTCTAACCATATTCTATCATTGATGGACCTAAAATCTCATGAGATAATTGGGAGGGGGGGATTACACCTATCCTTACAGTATAAAGAAGAGGGACCTCTAAAGAACTGTCACAAATCCCCCCCTCCCAAAAAAAAATTTCAAAAGCCAACAAAGCAAATTTAAAAATGGATCTCCAAAGGCACTGTGGCTAGATACTCACAACTCTCTTTAGAGGAAGCAGGCGGCTTACCTGTCATCCACACCACTAATACAGATGATATGTTCTTGACAAAAATAGTGTGTATAGCAGTTTTCTACTCTTTGGACTCTGCTAAGGGACTGGGTGAGTTATGAAAGCTTCTCTCTGCAGAAACACACCCACTTCCATGACTCACAGGAGTTTCTATCTCCTTTTTTTTTTTTAAAGTAGTTGTCAACTCTGAAAGCTATTAAGAAAATTTAGCTGTGTCATTTTTACTTTAAAAACCACTGAGGGGTACTTTCATGTGAAAATCACCACTGCCTCTAAACACAGGGCTATGAGGAAATAATCCTATATGATTTTTATTGCCATTAATCATTCTAAGGTGGTTTACATTTTGAGAGAAATCACAATCAGTCCTCTTTGGGACAGTATTCCTTAGTCATTGAAGTGGCTGGAGAGTTCCCCATATTAGGGACTTTTCCCCCCTTGAAGTTTGTATGTGTACATTTTTGCATTTGTGTTAATCATAATTTTCCTATACATGCTAATGCCTCTCTTTTGTGCAACATCATAATATTTTGGCGACACAATCAATAGTGCTGACATCCAAATATAAAAAAATTAAAGATTGTTATTACTACATGAGGAAGAGATTATCAATTTGATTAACATTGTGAGTGTTTGCTGAAAACAGTAACTTTCTCCTGACTAAAAGTTCTGAAAAGATCTTTCCTGTTCTGAACAGAAAGAAAGTAATGAAAAAAATATATTACCCAGAAATGTATTAACTTGTCCTTTTTCTCCTGTTTGAAACTATGGTCGGATTCAATGGGAGACTATGATTGGATTCTTACGCTATCTGAGCAGAAAGATCTGTAAATAATACTAATTTGTCATGTGGTGTAGTAAAAATTCAAAATTTTAAATTGATATTACCTGGTTTGGTAATGAAACATCTGCAAGAACACCACCTAGCTCAGAGAGAATCAAGGACCCCCCAAATTTTAAACTTCATTATAGTACAGCAATAACGATGTAAATACAACACACACACACACACACATACAGACAGACACAGATACACACAAAGCAATTTAAGGAGAAAACCATCAAGTACTACCAGATTCTCATTTGTAATCTGCAAAAATGTCATCATCTGAAGTGAAAACTTTGCACTACAGCTTTAAGTGTTTAAGCCTTTGCTGCCCGTTGCTTAGCAACCAGGCATCCTTACCTAAACATTGCTTTTCAGCAGAGTCACGACTGACTAGTGGGGCTGCTAATGCAATTCAGAGAAAACATGTATTTTAGAATGGTCTGAGTTCTGGTCACATAGCTGAATGAAGTTGCTATACAAGCTTTTTAAAAAGGTCTTCTATGATTTATTTATTTATTCCAAGTTAAGAGCAAGTGAGGGCTCATAACTACTGTGTGATGTACTCATTGCAGTTTTATCAAAAATATTTGTAGAAGCTTTTTGCCTTGCTGTCTTCTTAGGGTTGAAAAAGAGTCGCCCAGCTGACTTCTAAGCCTAAAACAGGATTAAAACTGGTCTTCCGTGTTTCTAGCCTTAACCACCACACCAAACTGGCTCTCCTGCCGGCAATTATGCACCATGAAATAACAAAATCAAAAATTAAAAAACACTCCAGTTTTTTTAAAAAATGTTAAGACATAATAGCTGATCATCATGATTCTACATACTATTCTATTCTGGTTCAGGCAGTTGTATCAAGAAATGGTCCCATCAATCTATCTAATTTACAAACAGCACAGATTAAAGGGTGCTTCAAAACCCTCTTGTTCGTTCAGAGACATGGACAAGCATTTTCTCATGATGAGTTCGAAAACCAAGATTCGACTCCCAAACAACAGCAATGAAAAGAAAATTCCTAAAGTTCATTAGAAGGAAGGTATCTCATTTAACTTTTCCTGCAGGGATTTTTTTTCTAAATTGCAGGGTCATTAAAAAAGAAGTGTATTATCAGTTGCCTACAATACAAAGCTCTCTTTGACATTCCTAAAATTTATAAACATTGTCAAAACAACAGTGTTAGTCTATTATCTGTAAACTTCATTATAATGTTATACGCTGTTTGGTGTGCACAGTGTAGGCACACTCTCCTTTATAAAATTCATCAACTTGATATTCAAGAGGAAAAAAAACCCTTAATACAAGAAAAATCAGTCAAAGACTTGGGTATAGTTCACATAATTAATCAAATAAGTATTGATTCCTGTTGATACAAGTGAAACAATCATTATAATAAGCATGGGAAATTTCAGCTCCCAAAGCCAGAGGGGCCCATACTCCTTTTCTTTGTATCAAAGCTCTTCGAGCCACACTGCTAAACATTTGCAGCACATTTTTCCTGAATTAGAAAATGTATGATGTAGCAAAAAAGCTAAAAGAGGAACATGCTAAAGAAAAAACAAGGGCATATTCCCCCATTCTGTGAAACACCACCCCAGCTGCATGACACTACTGCATGGTGTGTCATTCCTCTATGGCAGTGATGGCTAACTTTTTTGACGTCGCGTGCCAAAAGTGGGGGGAGCGTGTGGGGTCGTGGGTGCCTGTGCCCACATCCATAATTCAATGCACCCCGCCCTCCCGCTCATGTGCATGTGACCCCCCCACACTTCCCTCTGCTTTTGGCACGTGATGGCACGGTGGGCCCAGTAGTCCCGTTTTTCCCCCTCCCCAGACTCCAGCAGTTTTCTAGGAGCCTGGGGAGGGCAAAAACAGCCTTCCCCATCCTTCCGGAGGCCGGAAACAGCCAGTTTCCCGACTTCCGGCGGGATCGGAAGGCCTGAAAATCAGTTGGCCGGCGCGCGCATGCGCGCTGGATCTGAGCTAGGGCAACACTTGTGTGCCCACCAATATGGCTCCGCGTGCCGCCTGTGGCACCCGTGCCATAGGTTCGCCATCACGGCTCTATGGCTTAGTCTCAGATTACCATTACACTCTGACTACAGCACTAAGTGTGGCCACCATTGCTTTATAGCAGGGGTCTGTGAACCTGACAACTTTAAGACTTGTGGACTTCAACTCCCAGAATTCCTTAGCCTTTATTATTTTTACAAATAACTCCAGGCGTCCTCACAACTCTGTGAGGTAGGTTGGGCTGAGAGAGAGAGAGAGAGAGAGGGACTGGCCCAAAGTCACCCAGATGGCTTTCATGGCTAAAATGGGACTTGAATTCACAGACTTCTGCTTTTTAGCCTGGTGCCTTAACCATTAGACCAAACTGGCTCAGTCTCTCTCTTATACTGATTCTGGTTCAGTTTATCAATCTTCATCCATCATCAAATTTAGGCAAAGGTTTGGCACATAGTTTAACATTCCTATTAGAGCAGGGATTCCCAACTCCTGGTCCATGCCAGCAACAGGCCACACAAACAAGTGAAGCCCCATTCTCAGGATGCAGGCAGCATGCACACCACACCCTCTCTGGTCCATGGAAAAACCTTTTTCTATGGAACCAGTCCCTGGTGCCCAAAAGGTTGGAGGCCGCTGTATTAGAGTATCTAGCAGAAACTCTTACTGATTCCCCAACAGTAATTTGAGTTGCCATTTTGTTAATCCAAGTAAGAAATTGCAATCAGAATGTTCCTCCCACTCTCATCACCCCCAACAATGAAAAAAATCAAGCCAGAACCTGCTGTCTCAAGAACAAGGATTAGTACCAGATCATAGTTTCAAATCTCAGCATCCCCAAAGAAACTAAAGTGACACTGACTATTTTTCTAATGTTTTCTTGGTGGAAACCAAACCAGCATTTAATATATTAATTCAAATAGAACCTGCCCCCTGGTGGTCAACAGGGAGAAAATCTCCAATGTATGAACCACAGAACATGCAAAATTTAATTGACATAGAACATAAAATAACAGACTTGGAAGGGACTTTGGAGGTCCTCTATATGTATCAGTGAACATATATTCCCCTCAAACCAGGGGTGGGTTTTACTTACCTTTACTACCAGTTTGCAATGGGATTGTGCATGCGCAGATGATGACATCCGGGGCAGTGGACGGGGCCTCCCGCCGGAACCGGGCGCAACCCACCACTGCCGCAAACCAAAGAATCTCAACTTGAATACTATTCCAACTTATAACCCTTCTTGTATTAGTAATATGAATTTATTTTTAACAACTGCTTTCTCATGACTATATTTCCATCATTTCAGTCAAATTCATAGTTGAATAAAACATATTTTAAATGAAAAAATCATACCGATATTCTAACAAAATACTTTGGATGACGGGAAATATGTTGAAGCAATGTTCTGCAATTAGAACAATTTTTCAAGTTAAGAACATAGCATATATTGATCCATGCTTCATAGACTAACCTACTATTTTGAAGAATATAATTAAAAAGAAATTAAAGACTTTAACTTACCATTAAACTATTTTCTTTCCTTCTCTAAAATGCCCAAATAATTTCTTGTATCTGTTACAGCCTCACATGGTAGGTACAGGAATTTCTAGTAAAAAATCACAATAGCAGAGATTACAATAATATCTGACTAATTTATGTAAATAACATTTCAATACACGGAGATTGAAACCATTAAACAAAATATGGTTGTATGCTAGAATTATTTTCTTTATTGATAAACCACATAAGAGTTAGCAAACCATTTTATTAGATGATGGATCAAGGGGAGAATGAAGTTGGTATCTGATTTTAACCTTCCTTTTTCAGAAATTCATTTCAGCCTAGGGATCTCTGAAATCTTCCAAAAATTTAACACATTTCTCCTTAAAGGTTTATAGCTTAGAAATTCGTATTGGTTCTATGCTGTTCTCTAGGTCTTTATGAGCAAGAAGCATTTGTATATCTATGTCTCATACCTCAGATGCAACCAGTCAATTTGATCTGGCTGCAGTTCTCAATACTTTGATTTCATAATTATAGGCAGCTCTCAACTTACAATGACAACTGAGCCCAAAATTTGTTAAATGAGAATTGTTAAATGAGTTTTTACCCCATTTTACAACCTTTCTTGCCACACTTAAGTGAATCACACAGTTGACAAGTTAGTAATCTGTTGTTAAGTGAATCTGGCTTCCCCATTGACTTTGCTCGTCAAACGTTTGGAAAAGGGAATCACATGACCTTGGGACACAGCAAAAGTCATAAATACGAACCAGTTGCAAAGGTTGTAACTATGAAAAACAGTTATAAATCACATTTTTCAGTGCTGTTGTAACTTTGAACAGTCATTAAACTAACTACCTATACCTGAGGACTACCTGTACGCAGCTTCAATTGAGGCAAAATGCCAACACTTAAGCAACTAACTAAAGATAATATTGAGATCGTAACACTTGTTTTTTTTATAAACACATACTGATTATCAAATTTCCAAGCTCAATTTGAGTATGGATCAATTCTGCTCATGTGTACACCACTTAGAGGGGCTACTATTCACAGCTTCCCAATTATGGGATGACCTTCCTGCAGATTCAAGATTGATCAGATTACTGATCAACTGATTCTTCCAACTTCCAACCGGCCTCATTTTGGGAAACTCTGAATTATTAATAGAACTCATATCATATTCTTTGCTACAAGACAGAATTAGCTTCCAAAGTTGGCTAGTGGAAATTAACATTTCCATATCAACTCCAAAATACCATACTTTTCCAAGTATAAGATGCATTTTCCCCCCTAAAAGAGGGTGGAAATGTTGATGCATCTTATACACTGAATACAGCCATTTTTGGCCTCCTAAAGCCCCACCCCGTGCATCCTGTTTTTGCGCAGGAGGCTATGAAAAATACATTTTTTGCAAAAAATGGGCCCATTTTTCATAAAAACGGAACACACAGAGGCTTTGGGAGGTCTGCAGAGTGCTGCTGGGGGCTGGGGAGGGCAAAAATGCTGTTTTTGCAAAAACTGGGCCCATTTTGGCCTCCCAAATCACCCACGCGTTGCGTTTTTGCTCTCCCCAGCCCGCAGGAGCACTCTGCAGGCCTCCCAAACCCTCTGCCCATCCCGTTTTTGTGAAAAACGGGACACGCAGTGGGTTTGGGAGGCCTGCAGAGTGCTCCTGCGGACTGGGGAGGGCAAAAACTTTTTTTTTCTTGCTTACTTCTTTGAAATCTTGGGGCGTCTCATACACTGGTGTGTCTTATAGTCCGAAAAATATGGTAAATTGGAGTTTCTTGCACCCTGTAAGTCATACAAATATTTTGAAACTAACCTATGCCCATATTTTTTCCTTTCAATAGAAAAACCAATCTGTAAATATCTAGCCCCTCCCATCTTGAACTTGTCATGTCAGAAAGGAAGAATTTAACACCTTATATTTACTTCAAAAAAAGAAAAAGCATCTCTTATTCACTCCGATTTAGCATTGTTATGCGTTCTGTGACAGACACAAAACATTTAGTTTATGCGCATCCATTGTGAAAAAGGTAATTCCTCGGGTAATGTTTCCTCCTAGCAATTTTTATTCAACTTTATTCAGTTTTATTTAACTAAGGGACATTTATGCTTTAGTAGGATTCAGCTTCATGCAGTTATTAAGATACTTGGCTTTAGTTGATTTCTGCCTTGGCTGCTGCTTCTTACTCTCCTTCCTCCACAGCAAAACAATAAAAATATGTAACTTAATGTTGGCTAGAACTTAAGCATAGAGTATGACTCAGGTGTTATTAGAAGGTTACATAAAATACATCAAGAGATAGAGACAATTGCACAGAAGCAGTTCCACGGAGAAAGTCTGCTTACTAGAATAATTGCTATAACAAGGCTTAAAGTCATTAGAATCTCACACAAAGCTTGACACGTGAATGATGTCCACATAGATGCATTTAAATACCGTATTTTTCAGAGTATAAGAGACACCTTTTTCCCAAAAAAAAGAGGGTGAAAATCTGAGTGCCTCTTATAAACCGAATGTAGCCGCGCCCATCCACCGGCCCTCACCCTTCGGAGGTTGTTGGCCTCCATGCGCTGCATTTTCAGGCGGTTCCAGGCAGCGGGGATCCTCACTTCCACTCAGATTTTGATAACGAGCAGCACAGATCTTTTTATCCATTTAAAACAAACCCTATCACTCTACGTGCATTTAACTGGAGTTGGTGAGGTGGGGGATGATTTTCTTAGGGGCAGAAGAGGGACTTGGGCTCCACTCTCGAGATGCCCCCGTCTTCCTACCTATAGCTATAGGCGTTGAAAGCCTGGCTTTCTTGCAGCAAGGCCCGATAGAGACGCAGCACTTCAGTCCTCCTGGACATTGCCATCTTGTAAATATGGTGCCGGGCTTCCCAGCAAGTCCCCTGTGCCTTTGCTGCCTTGGTTAGAGCCTGATTCCAGAAGCAGCCTGGGGAAGCACAGAGGTCAGGACTTGGTTGGCGAAGCGGGAGCTGCTTAGGGGGTGTAAGACAAGGCGCTGCCACCCGAAAACACTGTTGCCGCAATCTCTGCCGCCTGGAACCGCCTGAAAACGTGATGCTCTTTTTTTGCAATCAAGGTGTGTCTTATAGTCCAGTGCGTCTTATAGTCCGAAAAATACGGTAGGTATCTTCCCACTGCAAGCAAGAAATATATATTTATTTCATGCCCTCACAGCACTAGGCCTGTTGCTTCAGTAAGCTACTATTTCATTATGTCATGACAATTAATTAAATTGTAAAACTTGGTTGCATAAACATAACCAAGGAAAAAAGCCTTCCATATATAGAGGTCAGGCACCCAGCATTCCCCCCCCCAAAAAAAAATCATTGCATTTTAGAGAACTGACTGAACTAAATTCCTCTTGTGGCAGTTAAAACATAAATTTCAATTGCTATGTTTCATCAGATCACAATACTGCAATATTGGAGTAGAAATTCCATGCTGATATAATAAACGTTTCCACAAATCTGTTTGCCGCATTATCCTTTTTTTCACTGTGACACTGCTCACAATTTCATATAAAACTGATCAGAGTCCTTAAAAAATGCTAATGTCTAAGGATGTCTTCACATTGTTCTTTAACAAGTGGAAAATAAATCACCAGCATGGCTTTTAGTACAGGACTCTTGAAATAAATGAGAATCATATGATTATCCTTTTCCACAATTATTCTTCTTCATTCCAATCTGGGTGGTATATTAAAATTTCATATAGAATTGCACCCAAATATTCTAAAATAAAACATTTTAAAGTTTAAAGAGGGATACACAGAAGATAAATACAATGTGCAGTCTTAAATAGGTCGCTTGTTAAATGGAAGCAATTTTGTTCAAATTACAGAGAGAGAGAGAAATGTTCTTGTCAGAGAGACTGCATCTTTAGTCTCCCTTATATAATAATTATCATTGCTATACTGGAAAGCCAAAGACAACAAGCCTTAACTTTTATAATCCTTTTTTAAAAAAATATATTTTTATTATAATTTTTCATATATATATATATATATTTATATATCTTTATATATATAAAGTTATATATCTTTAACTTTCTTCTAAACATTATCTATTTTTATTTCGGTTACTAATCCACCTATACCATTTATATGGCATGTCCAAGATGGCGGGGTCTGCCTGAGCTGCATCTGAAGGATGGGGTGATTCTGGGCTATTTCGGGGGTCTCCTGGGCCACAATTGACCATCTTGGCCCCTGTCCCGACTAAGGGAGGTCCTTCCCAGCCTGTCGAGGGCTTTTTTGCCCTCCGGAACATCTCGGCTGGAAAGGAATTGCTGATTGCAGGCGCCGCAGATGACGGTAGCGGCCTGGCTGGCGGCACGTATTTTCCTTCGTCTGAGGTGGCGGCAGTCGGGGCGGTGGTGGCGGCAACACAGAGGTCTCCCTCCAAACCCTGGTTGCCTCTGGGGCTTCCAGAGCAACTGGGCTGCATTGGGAGCCGCGGCGGTGGCAGTGGCAGAGACGACGACGGCTGCAGTGGCAATGGCGACTGCTGGACGAAGATGAGGATGGAGCGGCAGCAGCTGGCGGCTATTGGCGAGGGCGAAGGGAGACACTTGGCTGGCCTATCATCTGGGTTTACCTGGGCCTGGCAGGATGTCTGGCCAACTTTGGGCGGACTAACCTGGCAGAGACCTGAAGGCCTCCATTGAAATTTGGGGGCTGGAGACTGGAGGTACGAATGACTTGGATGTTGGAAAGATTTGGGGGTCGGAGAGGCTGGAGGTCAACTGAGGAGTGGGCATTTGGTGGCCTCGGGTTGTCTCTCCTCCCCCCCTTCTGGCCTAGCTTCAGGCCTTATTATGGTCGTTTGTTCTCAGCTTGTTTCCTTGCTGCAAATTACCTTCCTTCTTATGTTTCATCCGCCCTCTTCCGGGATTAATTACTATTCTGCCTTTTTGGATCAGCATTATATTCCAGCTGTGCCCCTTAACCGTATGGAGAGTGGACAATTATGTTGCGGGGCTGAGGGAACTGGTTTTTCACTGCCGTCTCAATATCAGAGGGGATAGACCATCGAAATTTCCACTGCCTTTTCCATCTAGGCCAGCCAGTGTGAGAGGGTGGCTTTGGATATTTACCCTCTGATTATGTCAAAATGGCACGAGATTCCTCCCACTGCCATGAGAGGACAGTGGAGTCCAGTCTATCCACATCGAACTTTTTGTTCTTCTGCTCCTGGATCTTTTAGACTATCTTACTGAACCCTGGCCAGATGTCACCTTCCATCTCCTGCTATTGATGTACTAGGCGGCCGAGCTTTTTGCATTGCGAGACTCCCCCCTCTCGCAGGTCTGGCCCCCCATACTATCGAGGGCCTACCTTGATGACAGGTTTTGGAACCCCAAGAGATGGCATGCTGCAAAGAGGAGGTTGAGGTGTTTTTTGGAGAAGTTTTGAGCAATACTTTTAAGGGGTTCGGGGGGGTTGTTTTGTGACAGGACCTGGGGGGGGTCCTTATAGATCAGGGAGTCAACCTGTCAGGCGGCACTAGCAGGGATGGCGGGGAGGGGGGACCGGATGCGGCATGGTTGGGTGAGGGTCATTCTATCACTGTGGTGGTTGGGAGATATAGTGGTGGAGGGACAGAGGGTGTAAGGACATCAGAGGGGCGCATCCCCGCTGCTTGCAGCGGGTTCAGCGCTCCGGCCCTCATAGTTCTGCCTGTGCCCCTGGGGGGTTAGGAATGTGGAACCCAGGACTCCAGCTGGTGTATGTTAATGCCAGGTCCATTGTTAAAAAGTCCCCCCTCATGACAGATCTGATTGACTAGGGGGGTGCGGACCTGGCTTGTATCACTGAGACCTGCTTGGGTCTGGAGGGAGGGGTTCCTCTCTCTGATCTATGTCCACCAGGTTTCCGTGTACTACACCAGCCGCGACACCACAGGAGGGGTGGCGGGGTGGCGGTTGTTATTAGGGAAGGTCTTAGACCTAGGGAGGTCACTGTCCCTCAGATAGGCGGGTGTGAATCACTCCTGTTGAAGTGGGACCCTGCAGTTCAATTGGCTCTGTTGATTACGTACCTGTCTCCCAGCTGCGTGTCTTCAATCCTGCCCGCACTGCTCGAAGTCTTAGCTGAACTGACGGTTGAGCTCCCCAACCTGATGGTTGTGGGAGGTTTTAATCTTCCGTCAGCCGGTAAGACATCTGAGTTGGTCCAGGAGTTCATGGCCTCCATGACGGCTATGGATCTGACTCAAGTTGTACAGGGCCCAACTCACAGTGGTGGGCACACACTCAACCTGATTTTTATCTCTGGGCAGTGGATAAATGCTCGGGGTAGGGGTGAATTTTCCATCCAGCCCCTGTCATGGACCGACCATTCCCTCCTTAAGCTAGACTTTCCATCCGTCAACCCCCACCACTGAAAGGCGGAACCAACTCGTTGGTTCCGCCCCAGGCGCCTAATGGACCCTGACAGGTTCCTGACGGAGCTTAGGACATTTCCCACTGACCTAGCCCGCGATTCCCCAGAGGCTCTGGTGGATGCCTGGGAACGGGCTGCTACTGGGGCACTGGATCAAATCGCCCCTTTGCGGCCTCTCCTCCAACGGGGATCCCGGGCAGCTCCATGGTTTTCTGTGTAGCTGCGGGAGATGAAGCGTTGGAAGAGATGCCTAGAGGGCTGTTGGAGATCTTCCCATTCCGAATCTGATCAAACACAGTTAAGAACCCATATTAGATCTTATCTTGTGGCGATGGAAGCGGCGAAACGTGACTATTTTGCTGCTCTCATTGCGTCTGCAGAAAATCACCCAGCGGCCTTGTTCTGAGTGACCCGCTCTCTTCTCAATCAGGGAGCGAGGGAGGACCCCTTACAAGGAAGTGCTGAGGACTTTGCACAATTTCTGCATGACAAAGTTGCTCAGATCCGGAAAGGCTTAGACTCTGACTGGGCAGGATCCGACGAGGAGATGGGAGCAAGTCTTGAAGGTAACATCTGGGTTGACTTTGACCCTGTTTCCATACAGTCATGGCCGTAAAAGTTGGCACCCCTGAAAATTTTCCAGAAAATGAAGTATTTCTCACAGAAAAGTATTGCAGTAACACATGTTTTGCTATACACGTGTTTATTCCCTTTGTGTGTATTGGAACAAAACCAAAAAAGGGAGGGAAAAAAGCAAATTGGACATAATGTCACACAAAACTCCAAAAATGGGCTGGACAAAATCATTGGCACCCTTTCAAAATTGTGGATAAATAAGATTGTTTCAAGCATGTGATGCTGCTTTAAACTCACCTGGGGCAAATAACAGGTGTGGACAACATAAAACTCACACCTGAAAGCAGATAAAAAGGAGAGAAGTTCACTTAGACTTTGCATTGTATGTCTGTGTGTGCCACAGTAAGCATGGACAAAAGAAAGAGGAGAAGAGAACTGTCTGAGGACTTGAGAACCAAAATTGTGGAAAAATATCACCAATCTCAAGATTACAAGTCCATCTCCAGAGATCTAGATTTTCCCTTGTCCACAAAGCGCAACATTATCCACTATTATTAGAATAATAATTCCACTATTATTAGAATATTATTGCAACCCATGGCACTGTAGCTAATCTCCCTGGGCGTGGACAGAAGAGAAAAACTGATGAATCATGGGATTGAGCATCAGTGTCAGGCAACAAAGCGCTGGAGAGTTCTGAAGTGGCCAGCAATCAGTCCAGATCTCAATCCCATTGAACATCTGTGGAGAGAACTTAAAATTGCTGTTGGGAAGAGGCGCCCTTCCAATAAGAGAGACCTGGAGCAGTTTGCAAAGGAAGAGTGGTCCAAAATTCCGGGTGAGAGGTGTAAGAAGCTTATTGATGGTTATCGGAAACGACTGATTTCAGTTATTTATTCCAAAGGGTGTGCAACCAAATATTAAGTAAAGGGTGCCAATGATTTTGTCCAGCCCATTTTTGGAGTTTTGTGTGACATTATGTCCAATTTGCTTTTTTTCCTCCCTTTTTTGGTTTTGTTCCAATACACACAAAGGGAATAAACATGTGTATAGCAAAACATGTGTTACTGCAATACTTTTCTGTGAGAAATACTTCACTTTCTGGAAAAATTTCAGGGGTGCCAACATTTACGGCCATGACTGTAGATGAAGTGGACAGGATTGTGGGTAGAGTGAGGGCCTCCACATGTTTGTTGGACTCATGTCCCTCCTGGCTTGTTGTGGCAACCAGAAAGGTGACTGGAGATTGGATCCAGGCAATTATCAACGCTTCATTGAGGGATGGGATCTTCCCCGCTGTACTTAAGGAGGCAGTGGAAGAAGCCTGCTCTGGATCCAGCCTCCCGGAACAACTTTCGTCCCGTTTCCAACCTGCGCTTTATAGTAAAGGTTGTTGAGTCTGTGGTGGCATACCAACTTCCACAATTCCTGGAGGAAACAGATTATCTAGACCCGTACCAATTGGGCTTCAGGCGCGGACACAGCACGGAAATGGCATTGGTCACCCTGGTGAATGATCTCTGGTGGGCCCGGGATGGGGGTTATTCCTCCATTCTGGTGCTATTTGACCTCTCAACGGCCTTCAATACCATCGAGCATGGTATCCTACTGCGACGGCTCCAGGGGCTAGGGGTGGGGGGCATTGTTTTACAGTGGTTCACCTCCTACCTCTCAGGCCGTACGCAGTTTGTTTGGGCGGGGGGTCAGAGATCCTCCCCGAGGCCCCTCACTTGTGGGGTGCCGCAGGGGTCAGTTCTCTCCCCCGTTCTTTAACATCTACATGAAGCCGCAGGGTGAGATTATTCGTAGTTTCGGGGTGAGGTATCATCAGTACGCTGATGATACCCAACTGTATATCTCCACCCCGGACCAACCCAGGGTTGCCCTTTCTGTGATGTCTAAGTACCTGGAGGCGGTACAGGTCTGGATGGGCAGGAACAGGCTCAGACTCAACCCTTCCAAGACTGAGTGGCTATGGATACTGGCATCTCATGATCTAGTATCACCATCACTTCAGATAGGGAGGGAGTTGCTTACTCCCTCTGAAAGGGTTTGTAATCTTGGCATCCTCCTTGATTCACGGCTGTCCTTGATGGATCATCTGACGGCCCTGACAAGGGGGGCTTTTGCACAGGTTCACCTGGTGCGCCAGTTACGCCCTTTCCTAGACAGGGATGCCCTCTGTACAGTCACTCATGCTCTCATTATTTCTCGCTTGGATTACTGCAATGCCCTCTACATGGGGCTGCCCTTGGGATGTGCCCGGAGACTCCAGCTGGTCAGATATGCAGCTGCCTGGGCTGTTACGGGAGCTTCCCGTTACTCCTGTGTAACACCTCTCCTGCGCGAGCTGCACTGGCTGCCGGTGGTCCTTCGGATCCGCTTCAAGGTGCTGGTACTTACCTATAAAGCCCTTCATGGCATGGGCATGGGGTACTTGCAGGACCACCTCCTACCGGCCTCCCACCGCCCAGTGCGCTCACATAGGACTGCCCTCCTCTGGGTGCCGTCGGCCAGACAATGTCGGCCGGTGGCCCCCAGGATGAGGGCATTTTCTGTGGCCGCACCGACCCTCTGGAACGGGTTACCCACCAGGCTCCGGACAGCCCCCGACCTCCGCACTTTCTGCGCTGACCTGAAGACATGGCTTTTTCAGCAAATTTCCTGATCTGCTGCGAGGTTTTTAACTTGTCTGGGGATTTTATATTGGCCTGTTTTTAAGCTTTTATTGTTGTGTTGTTTTTGTTTTGTGTGCCGTCCCGAGTCCTACGGGAGAAGGGCGGCATATAAATTTTAAATAAACAAACAAACAAACAAACAAACAAACAAATAAATAAGGTATAAATGGTATTTCTTAACTTTAAGAAAGTTAAAGATCTGTATGTATGTATGTACGTTTATTCATGTTATGAAGGTGTTTCTCTATTTCGATGGCTTCCATGATTATTCGCTTGTTGAAGTGTTCAGTTTTGGAGATTAATTTTGTTCCCTCAAAGTCAATTTCGTGTCCTGTTGTTTTAAGATGCTGGAAATGGGAGGAAGTTTTTTCTTCTTTTCTGATTGTGTTCTTGTGTTCTGCAATGTGTGCATTTATTCTCCTATTAGTTTGTCCAATGTATGTGGCTGGGCAGATTTTGCATGGTATTTCATAGACTCCTTGGTTTTCTAGCTAGATCTTGTCTTTGGGGTTTCTTAAGATGTTGGCTATTTTTTGGTCAGTGCAGAAGGCTATCTTAATATTGTGTTTGTGGAGAATTTTGCCGATTTTATCTGTGGTGCCTTTGATGTAAGGGAGGAGGGCAATGCCGTTGTCCTGTTCTGTGTCTTGGTTCTTGGGGGGTGTCTCCCTTTGGATTAGGTTGGTAATTATGTTTCTTTGGAATACGTTAGAGATTAATACATTTGTGAGAGTATGTAATTCAGTTTTCAGGTGGTCTTTGTTGGCTAGGCATTTGGTTCTGGAGATGAGAGTCTTGGCTACGGAGTTGATCTGTCCAGGGTGGTAATGTGATTGTGCGTTTAAGTAGTGATTGGTGTGTGTTTTTTTCTGGTAGATGGTGTGTCCTAGAGAGCAATTGGGTTTTTTGTAGATTAGGATGTCCAGAAAGGGAACTCCTTGGTAGCTTGGTTGTTAGCTTCTATTTCCATAGTAAATTGTATTTTAGGGTGTAGGCTGTTGAGATGTGTGAGGAAGTTGTCCAGTTTTTCCTTTCCGTGTGGCCAAATTACGAAAGTGTCATCTACATATCTAAGCCAGAGTTTGGGTTTGTGTTCAGATTTATCTAAAGCGTTGGTTTCATAGATAGATAGATAGATAGATAGATAGATAGATAGACAGACAGACAGACAGATCTTTAACTTTCTTCTAAATATTATTATTTCGGTTACCAATCCACCTATGCCATTTATCCCACATCGCATAGTATTCTGAATCCTCTTTTTCTTTTAATTCTAAAGTTAATTTGTTCATTTCAGCACATTCGAATATTTTTTGAATAATTAATCCCGCTGGTGGTACATTATTTCCTTTCCAATATTGCGCATAAGCAATTCTCGCTGCTGTAAGTATATGTAAAATCAAGTATCTTATTTTTTTGTCATATTTGGTTTTTAGTACACGCAGGAGAAATGTTTCCGGAATTAATTTGATTTTATTGTTAATTAGTTCTTGTAACTAATGTTGTATTTTGCTCCAAGACCTCTTCACTTCGGGACATAGCCACCACATATGAAAGAAGGTATCTTGGTGGTGATTACACTTCCAACACTTAGGGCTTAAATTCGGATATATTTTCGCCAATCTTGCAGGCATTAGATGCCACCGACATAGCATTTTATATCAATTTTCCTTGTATGCTGCCGATTTTGTTAATTTTTAATTTTTATTCCAAATAAATTCCCATTCATCTAAAATTATATTGTGCCCTATATTTTTGGCCCATGCGATTATCGGTTCTTTTACCACCTCCTCCGCCCTATCAAATTCTAGTAAGTAATTATATAGTCTAGATATTAATTTTCTTTCCGGGCCCACCAACAATTTGTCTAATTGATTTAATTCTACCTCAATACCAAATTCTTCCATATCTTTCTTATATCTGGACTGTATTTGTAAATATGGCCACCAATCGATAGATATTCCTTGCTCTTTTAAAACCTGATTACTTTTGAGTTTTCCATGATTATCTAAAATTTCTTTATATCTAATCATTTTACTAATCTCTACTGTATTGGGGTGGATCATGGCTTCCATAGTTGATAACCAGCTCAGGATTTTCATATACTGCTTCCTTTTTACTTCTTCCCATACTCGTATTAGTGCTTCACTAATCTTATGTCTAAAAAATATGTTTGTGTCTTATTCTCTTTGTCCTACATAAAAGCATGCCACCCTCTTTGTAGGTCATGTCTTCCAAGGTTAAGATTCTTTTATCCCTTAAGTTGACCCAGTCTCTTATCCAGACTAGAGTGGCAGCTTTATGGTATATTTCCCATGCCGAAAGACCAAAACCACCCCTACATCTACTATCTTGTAGCGATCATAATTTTATCCTTGCTTTTTTCTCCTGCCCAGACAAATTTAGTGGTAATTTTATTAAGTTCGGTAAAAAAAATCTAATGGAATAGGTATCGTTTGAAATAAATATAATAAATATAATTTATTAAATATTAAATAAATATAATTTAGGCAGGATGTTCATCTTAATAGACGCTATCCTGCCTAAAAGTGATATTTGTAATTTCCCCCATTTTTCCAGATCCCTTTTTATTTTTTGGACCAAAGCCACATAATTATCTTCTTTTAGAGATGAACATTTCACTAATAGCCAAATCCCTAAATATTTAATTTTTTTAACAATTTGTAGATCTAATTCCTTTTCTAATTCTTTTTTCTGAGTTATTGTTTAATTTTTGACCAGCAGTTTAGTTTTCCCCTTATTGATTTTTAAATCCAGCTACTTCCCCATACCTTCCTATTTCTTGCAATAAAATTTGGCCAGATTCCAGAGGTTCCTCAATAATAAACGTCACATCGGACTTCCGCTGTTGCCGTGAGCCGTCGCTGACGGTCCTTTGAAGACCGCCAGCCCGATCGCCCATCAAAGAGCTGTTTCGGCAATAGAAACGGCTCGAAAAACTCCAAGATGTGAGGATCTTGTGAGGCGAGCCGGCGGCTGCAGGTAGAGTCCCCTGTGAGACCCCCAGAAAGCTTTTTTCGTTTCTGGGGAGTTAACAGGGTGGGACTCCCTATCCAAGCCGCTGAAGCTCCAGACGACTGGGAAACTCTGCTAAATTGCAGAACAAGACAGCGCGGCAGCATTATTAACATCAAGCAATAATAAAGAAGAACTGAAACTTCCTGCTAAATAGCAAGTATTAAAAGCCTTGTGAAACATTTGAAAGAGCTTTAAAGTTAAAGTAATCTGGGACTGAGAAAGGAAAAAAAATGGCGCTTGCTTTCAGCGGAGAGCAGCTGAAAGCGAAAGTAATTTGATTTGTGTATTTGGCTACATTTTAAAGTAACAAATCCGGCTGGAAGAGGGAGAAAAGTAACAAAAAATAAAATAAAAATAGTAACTGACTGTTATAGACCTGATTGAATCTGGAGAATCTTTTGGGAAAAGTTGCTAGAATTTGTGGAAAAGGAAGATCTTTAAGAGGCAAAATGGCAACAAAGCAAGCAGGGGGGGATTCCCCCACTCACAAGCAGAAGCAGCCTCAAACAGCGCAGCTGCAAATTCAGACAAAGGAAGAAGGCTATCATGACCTTATTATCAAAGAAATTAAGAGATCAGAACAGGAGGTTAAAGGAATTATTCAAGAAAAATATGAAGCAGTTAATAAAGATATTCAAACAGTTGTTAAAGGCCTGTCTGAGGTAGTGTTGCAGATTGATAAAAAAGTGGATAATCTTGCCTCAGAGGTGGAGACTAAATTTAGAGAATCTGACTCAAGAATTGCTGAAGTTGAAGAAATAACACAAAAAATTGAAAATGAGATCACTATGATGCAATTTCGATCAATGGAATTTGCTATTAGACTCAGAGGTGTAAAAGAGAACAGCAGGGAAGATCTTAGAAAAATTTGTGCTGATGCTTTAGCGGTTTTGTTGAAGGTAGAACCTGGCGAGGTCTTGTGCAAGATTGACAAGGCGTACAGAGTTAATTCTCGTGTGGCAGTACAAAGGCAACTGCCTAGAGATGTGGTGATATATTTTACAGATAGGAGAATAAGAAATGATATTTTGCAAAATTCATTTGTCACTGCTGTTCTAGTTGATGGAGTTGAGATTGGAGTTTTCAAAGAATTACCACCTAAAATGTTAAGAGATAGAAAGGATTTTGGATTTTTGGTGGCAGAACTGAAAAAACAGAATATACAATTCAGATGGGATGCTCCAATAGGTATAATATTGAGGATACGAGGAGTAAGATACCACCTTAATACTATTGCAAAAGCAGAAAAATTTTATTATAATGTTTTGAAAGCAGGTTCTCCTCCTCCACGTACATCTTCACCAATAGGGATGCTCAATTACAAGCTGAGTTTGAACAAGAAACTGAAGCACATATAAAGCAGTCGCAAAAGGAGGCAAGAGAGGCACAGGGAGCTGTAGGTGGTATTGTGGTTGATCCTTTTGCACCACTTGAAATTTCTCCTTTGGAAGAAACATCTAAAACTATTACAGAGGAGGCGTTGGATCTTGAATTGAGAACATCTAAATTGGAAGAGCAACGCATAACTAGAGCGATGTCTAGACAAATGAAGGAAGCACAGCAACAGGAACAATACAAACCACAACGAGAAAAGAGAGCTAAAGGAAAGCAGCAAGCTGAAGTCATGGGAGGAGCTAAACCGAAGATTATTTCTGTGGAAAAGAATCTTCAGCAATTGCTCTCAAAACTTCAGACTGGATCAAATGGCACTTAAATTTTTGTCTTGGAATGTTAATGGATTGAACTCTCCACAAAAAAGAAGGAAGATATTTCACTATTTGAAGCAATTTCATAATGATGTTATTTATTTGCAAGAAACTCATATAAAATTGCAAGATCAGAAATATTTGATAAATTTAAGATTGGGAATGCAATTTGTTGCTTCAAATTCGGAAAAGAAGAATGGTGTGGTGATTTATATAAATAAAAGACTTTCAGCTAAAACTATAGAAACAGACGACTGTGGAAGATATATTGCAATTGAACTTATTCCAGATAATGGCCCAATTTTGTTGGTCGGGATATATGCTCCAAACCAGCAACAGGAAAATTTTTATAAGATACTTCATTTAAAAATTTTGGAATGGAACTATACAACTATTATAATAATGGGGGACTGGAATGGAGTAATTCAACCTAAAAAAGATAAAAAAAAGTACGGCTAAATTAGGGATTAAGTTACCACAAGCCTTTTTTGAAATGCAAGAGGATTTGGAAATGAAAGCTATTTGGAGAGTTCACAACCCAAACGAATTGGACTTTACTTTCTACTCGGTCAGGCATAAATCCTTTTCCAGGATAGATTTTTTTTTTGTTAACTACTGATTTACTTCCCAAAGTAAAGAAGACAAAGATATTTCCTAGGACTTTGACTGACCATAGTCCGGTCTGGATGGAAATTGAGATGGGTAAAAGAGAAAGAAGATCCTGGAGACTAAATGAGAATTTATTTAGATATGAAAAAAATATAACTGAACTTAAAAAACATTTAAAGGAGTTCTTTAAATTGAATTTGAATAAAGGTACCCCTATTGAAATAGTCTGGGATGCAGGCAAAGCATATATGTGGGGAGTACTGATTCAAATGAATTCGAAACATAGACAGAACCAGCAGAAAAAGAGACTACAGTTGGAAAGTGAGATAAAGAAGAAAGAACAACAATTGATACAAAAACCAGCAGACGGAAAATTGCAAACAGTTATAAAACTTTTGAAGGATCAATTTCAAATGCTTATAGCAGATCAAACAGCAACCAATTTACAATTTGCAAAGCATAATACTTTTACTAATGCTAACAAACCGGGCAGATGGTTGGCTTATACTTTGAGGAAACAAGTAACTACACGAATTATTGATAGTACTGAGTATGCCGGCAAAGAAGTTTATCAACAAGAATTAATTAAAAAGGCCTTTTTGGACTATTATACCAAGTTATATGCTAAAGATAATATACAGAACAGTTTTATAGATAAATATCTAGAAGAAAAGAGAGTTTCAAAGGTTTCATCAGTTCAAAAGGAAAATTTGGAACAATTGATAACAGTTGAGGAGATTAGTTTTGCCATAAAACAACTGAAAACAGCTAAAGCTCCAGGGACGGATGGCCTAACAGCAGTTTATTATAAAACTTTACAAGAGGAAATTATTGAGCATCTTAAAGACTTATTTTGTAATATACAACTAGGAGGTAAGATACCTTCCTCGTGGAAAACAGCCTTTGTCTCATTGATACCGAAAGAATCAGGTCCTAAGAAACCAGAAAATTATAGACCAATATCTCTTTTAAATACAGATTATAAAATTTTTGCAAAAGTATTGGCCAACAGATTGATGCCAGTTATTCAAAAGGTAATTATTCATGATCAAGCGGGATTTATTGAAGGCAGATATATGAAGGAGAACGTCAGGCAAATTATAGATTTATTGGACTATCTAGATAAGAATAAACAGATCTCTGCAGCGTTGGTTTTTTTGGATGCGGAAAAAGCCTTTGATCGAGTGAATTGGAATTTTATAATTAAGACTTTGGAAAAAATGGATTTGGGGGAGCGGTTTATACAAGCGATTGGAGCAATTTACCATGAGCAATCTGCACAACTTATTATTAATGGATGTTTAACATCAAATTTTAATATACAAAAAGGTTGTCCACTATCCCCACTATTATTTATTTTAACTCTAGAAGTCTTATTGAACGCAATACGGGATTTGAAATCTCTGAATGGAATAGTTATAAGGCAAGAGGACTATAAAACTAGGGCATTTGCAGATGATCTGGTTGTTACCCTATCACAGCTGATGAAATCAATAATCCAGATGAAGGATATTATAGAAGATTATGGCATGGTATCTGGTTTTAGACTGAATCAGAAAAAAACTAAAATGATTGTTAAAAATTTGACAGAGAGTAAGAAAAAGGAACTGGAAAGAATGGCAGGTTTCAAAATTGTTTCAAAGGTCAAATATTTAGGAGTACAAATCGCAGACTCAAATACAAAACTGTTTCAAAACAATTACGAGGTTCTGTGGCAAAAGATACAAAAAGATATGCAAACTTGGAAGAAACTGCAGTTATCTTTACTTGGAAGAATATCAGCAGTAAAAATGAATGTTTTACCTAGATTTATTTTTTTATTTCAAATGATACCAGTGCTTAAGTCAGATAAACCACTGCTAGAATGGCAAAAAGGAGTGAATAAATTTGTCTGGAATGAAAAAAAGCCGAGAGTGAAACTGAAAATAATGCAAGATACTCGGGAGAGGGGTGGTCTTAAACTTCCAAACCTTCGATTATATTATGAAGCAGCTGCATTGATACAAATAAGTGATTGGTTTGGAAAAACCAAGATTGAATTGTTGAACATAGAAAGTCATGACCTTGTTTGGGGATGGCATGCATATCTATTTTATGATAATAAAGTGGATAAAGTGTTTAATAGTCATCTACTTAGAAATGCCTTGATGAGAATCTGGAAGAAGCACCGAACCAAGTGGGATTATAAAATTCCGTTTTGGCTGGATCTTGCTGATACCATGTGGAATACAAATATTAAGTCACTCGGGGGTTTTTCATATAAAGAGCTACTTTATTCTGAAGGGGGCAGATGGCAGCTGAAGACTTTGGATATGCTGTTGGAAGAAGGGATTTCTTTGACTTGGTTGCAGTACAATCAATTACAGATGAGATGGAAAGAAGATCAACAAACTGGTTTAATGGAATATGAAGTAGAATTGGTTAGACAGATAAAAGAGATAGGTCCAATGCATATTAAGAGAGTTTACAATGTTTTGTTAGAAAGGGATTCAGAAAATGAGTTAGTTAAAAATTGTATGATTAAATGGGCACAGAACTTTTCTCAACCAGTTATGATGGAAACATGGGAAAAAATATGGGTTCAGAATGTTAAATTTACACAGTCACAAAATTTGCGAGAAAATTTTTATAAAATGTTTTACAGATGGCATTTGGATCCCAAGAAATTGTCTTGTATGTACCCTAACGTTCAACCAAAATGTTGGAGATGTGAGTGTCTAGATGCTACATATTATCATATTTGGTGGACTTGCAAGAAAGTGAGGGCTTTTTGGATAAAAATCTGGTGGGTTATGCAAAATGTTTTGAAGAAAAAAATACAATTTTCTCCGCAATTATTTTTATTGGGTATAGTTAAAGATTTTACACTGGGTGAAACAAAATTGATTTTGTATATGGTGACAGCAGCTAGGTTGTTAATTGCCCAATATTGGAAGAGTGATGCCTTACCAACTGTGGACCAATGGACTCAGAAGATGGCTGGATTTGCAGAAATGGTGAAGATTTCAGCCTTTTTAAAAGATCAGACGCATGAGAAGTATATACAGGAATGGAAAAAGTGGATTGAATATATACAGAATAAATATCAGACTAGAAAATATTATGTAGCTTTCAGCTGAGGGGGATTGATGGTTATGCTAGTAAATAGAGAAAAAGATATGGAAGGGATGAATAACATATATATTGTTTGGAATTATTAGTATTGCATGTAGGGGAAGTCAAGGGGAAGGGGAGGGAAAGGGGTGGTGGGGGAGGGTTAGGGTGGGACTCGTAGGGAACTATATTTTTGTATATGTAATTTTTATAATGTTGGGGAAGGGGGGGAAAGGGGGGAAAATTTGTATGTGTAAAACTTTTTCAATAAAAAAAAATAAATGTCAAATCGTCTGCAAAGGCCTGTGCCTTATATTCCTCTCTACTAATCTTTAATCCTTTTATCTCACATTTTGTTCTAATTCTATTTAATAGGGTTTCTAACGTTAAAATAAATAACAATGATGACAGAGGATACCCTTGTCGTATCCGTTTCTTTATCTGAAAAGTGTTTGTGGTATCCCCATTCACTATTATTTTTGCCCTTTGTGATTTATATATTGCCTCTATCATGTTCTTGAATTTAATTCCAAATTTCATTAATTTAATTTGACTAATCATAAATTGCCAGTTTAAATTATCGAAGGCTTTTTGGGCATCGAGAAAAACAAGAACCACTTGTTTCTCTGGATGGACTTCATAGTATTCCAGGGTGTCTACAATTATTCTTGTATTGTTTCTTATTTGTCCTGGAGGAAACTGTTTTGATCTGAATGTATAGTAGCGTTTTATTTTTTTTCAGCCTTTCTACAATTATATTCATATATATTTTGTAATCAGCATTTAAAAGGGATATCGGTCTGTAGTTTTTAATCTGACTTTTATCTGTACCTTCTTTCGGGAGTAGTGTAATATATGCTTCCCTCTACGATTCTGGTATCTTCACCTCAAATAATGCTTCATTACAGATCTCCAATAATGTTGCTATAATTTCATCTAATTTTTTATAAATTTCTCCTGGGAGACCATCCGGACCTGGTGTTTTATTATTTTTGAGTCTTGAGATTGCCGCTCTCAATTCTTCTACTGTTATTCAACAGTTCTCTTTCATTCTCCCCTAATGGTATCATCTCTTCTTCCCTTAATAATTATCAATCTTCTCCACTGATATATCTTCTTTATTATAAAGATCTCTGTAATAATCTTGTGCTATTTTCTTTTTCTCTTCCTCATTATTCTGAATATTATTATTATTTATTAAATTTATATACCGCCCTTCTCCTACTGGACTCAGGGCGGTGCACAGCCAAGTAAAAAACATACCAATACAAAATTTAAAAGAAATTTAAAAGAGTTATACACTTTGGCCGAAAATGTTTAAGATCTTCCAATTAAAACCCATTATACAGTTTAAAAAGAAGGGGGGGGGTTACGCCAGCCCTGCTTGTTGGAAAAGAAAAGTTTTTAGGGCATGGCGAAAGGCATGGAGATCTGATATCCTTCGAATCTCTGGGGGCAAGTCGTTCCAGAGGGCAGGTGCTGCCACAGAGAAGGCCCTCCCCCTGGGGGTTGCCAGCCGACACTGCCTGGCTGACGGCACCCTGAGGAGTCCCTCTCTGTTGGAGCGTACTGGCCGGTGGGAGGCTATTGGTGGCAGAAGGCGGTCCCGCAAATACCCAGGTCCGATGCCATGGAGCGCTTTAAAGGTGGTAACCAACACCTTGAAGCGCACCCAGAAGTCCACCGGGAGCCAATGCAGCTCACGCAGGAGGTGTCACATGGGAGCACCCCGTCGCTCCCATAATCCCCCGTGCAGCCGCATTCTGCACCAGTTGGAGCCTCCAAGTGCACCTCAAGGGTAGCCCCATGTAGAGAGCATTACAGTAGTCCAGGCGGGAGGTGACGAGTGCTTGAGTGACCGTGCGTAAGGAGTCCCGATCCAGAAAGGGATGCAACTGGCGAATCAGGCGAACCTGATAAAAAGCCACCCTGGCCACGGCCGTCATATGCTTTTCTAAAGACAGCCGTGCATCCAGAAGGACACCCAAGTTGCGAGCCCTCTCCGTGGGGGCCAATAACTCGCCCCCAATAGCCAGCAATGGCGCCAGCTGGCTATATTGGGACGCCGGAAGCCACAGCCACTCGGTCTTGGAAGGGTTGAGTCGGAGCCTGTTATTCCCCATCCAGATCCGGATGGCCTCCAAGCACTGGGACATCACTTCAAGGACATCGTTGGGATGGCCTGGGGTGGAAATGTACAGCTGAGTATCATCAGTGTACTGATGGAATTCCACCCCAAAGCCACGGATGATCTCGCCCAGCGGCTTCACATAAATGTTGAACAGAAGGAGCGAGAGGACCGATCCCTGCGGCACCCCACACACAAGGAGCCTCTGCCCCCCCCGCCAACACCGACTGCGTCCAGTCAGAGAGATAGGAGGAGAACCACCGTAAAACAGTGCCCCCCACTCCCAACCCCTCCAACCGGCGCAGCATGATACCATGGTCGATGGTATCAAAAGCTGCTGAGAGATCTAATAGGACCAGGATAGAAGAACAACTCCTATCCCTAGCCCTCCGGAGATCATCCACCAGTGCAACCAATGCTATTTCCGTGCTGTGCCCAGGCCGGAAGCCGGACTGGCACAGGTCCAGATAGACAGCTTCATCCAGGTACCCAGGTACCCGGGAAGCTGTCGCGCCACCACACTTTCCACAACCTTCGCCACGAAGGGAAGGTTGGAGACCGGATGATAATTAGCCAAAACAGCCGGATCCAGGGCAGGCTTCTTGAAGAGGGGCCTCACCACCGCCTCTTTCAAGGCGAGTGGCAAGACACCCTCACCCAAGGAAGCGTTGATAATTCCCTGGAGCCAGCCTCGGGTAACCTCCCAGGAGGCCAGTACCAGCCAGGAGGGACATGGGTCCAATAAACATGTGGTCGCGTTTAGCCGCCCAAGTATCCTGTCCACGTCCTCGGGAGCAACAGGATCGAACTCCTCCCAAATGATATTCTCAAGACTGGCCTCCCATCATCCCGTCTGTACCTACCCAGTCAGAGACCAGGCCTTCCCGAATCTGAGTGATTTTACCCTGCTGAGGATATTCCCCATCACATCTGCTAATTGTTGAATAATCCGAGCTTCTCTTTCTTTTTTCAATTTGTAGGCCACCTTCCAGTCTTATTGGCATGTTCAAAATAGAATTGTTTAGAATGTTTTAGATTGTTTGCAATTTCATCTTGCTCTGATAAATTTAACTTATGTCTCAGTAGGGTCAGCTTCTCTTTGATTGATTTGTCTCCTGTTTTTATTCAGAGTCTCTGGTCCAAATTACACTCGAGTATAAGCCGACCCGAATGTAAGCCGAGGCACCCAATTTTACCACAAAAAAGTGGGGGAACTTATTGACTTGAGTATAAGCCTATGATGGGAAATCCAGCAGCTACTGGTAAATTTCAAAATAAAAATAGATACCAATAAAATTACATTAATTGAGGCATCAGTAGGTTACATGTTTTTGAATATTTATTTCAAAGAAAAACAGTAAACTAGCTCTGTAAGTGCATAGAGTAAACTACACTATAACTAAATTACACAAGAGAATGTAGTATATATACCAAAAATAATTCAATAACAATTTAATCTGATACATTGGGTTAAGTGATGTAGGGCTTGATCTAATTTCAGGCAAGTTCAAGCCTCTATTAAGAGATACCTGCGTTCTCTCTCTTTCTCCCTTCCTTTTTTTCTCTTTCTTTCTTTTTCTCTTTCTTTCTTCTCTCTCTCTCTCTCTCTCTTTCTTTCTCCCTCCCTTTCTCCTTTCTCCCTTTCTGTGAAGAACCCCAGAAGGTCTTTGATAGGAGGAAAAGCCAGACATTTTGAAACGTTTTGTAGTTTACAAAACGCAAGGATAGCTAGTGCAGGCACTTACAATAAGCTCTCAACTCAAGTTCAGTGAACTTAGGGATCCCCAAACAGTGAGGATGAAGTGTGAGTAAAAGCGTTTTCCCTTCCCTCCCACCCCACCCTCTCTTTCTTTCTCCCTCCCTTTCTCCTTCTCATCTGGCATTCTTAAGAGCTCCACTATTGATTAACTTAGCCTGAGCAAGGATAGCTAGCAGCCAGCCTATTACAATAAGCTCTCAACTCAAGCTCCGTGCATGTGGGGATCTCCCTAAACAGTGAGGATTTCTTTGTTTCTTTCTCCCTTGAACCCTCCCTGTCCCGTTTTTGCTTCCAGGGGGCTGCAGGGAGTCTTGCTAGACACCCCCCATGCCCCATTTTGGCCTTAGCAAGCCTCTCTGCAGCCCCTGAAAGCCAAAACAGGGCGCAGAGGAGGGCGCCGCACCCCCCACACCCCATTTTGGCCTTAGCAAGCCTCACTGCAGCCCCTGGAAGCCCAAACAGATTGCAGGAAAAAAACCATTTTTTCCTCACTCGAGTATAAGCCAAGGGGGGGCTTTTTTCAGCATTAAAAAATGTGCTGAAAAACTTGGCTTATACTCGAGTATATACAATACCAATTTCTTCCAAAAGAGTATTGTGCGTTTCCCATTTTTCCTTGTTTTTCTTTGCGTTATAGGCTATCATTATCCCCCTTATATAGGCTTTCATAGTATCCCATAAATTGGTTAAAGAGGTATGCTGTTTTTTATTTTCTTTAAGAGTTTAAGAGTTTATTAGATTTCTATACCGCCCTTCTCCCGAAGGACTCAGGGCGGTGTACAGCCATATTAAAACAGATAGATTTATAAAATTTAAAACCAATTAAAATCGAATATATAAATTTGGCCCACAAATTAAAACACACATCCATCCATCCATTATAAAATTCGTATTAGGCCAGTCCGGCTTGCTGAAACAAAAGAGTCTTAGGGGCGTGGCGAAAAGTACGCAGGTCGGGGCTAAGACGAAGCTCTAGGGGCAGCTCATTCCAGAGAGCTGGTGCCCCGACAGAGAAGGCTCTCCCCCTGGGCGTCGCCAGTCAGCATTGTTTGGCTGACAGCACCCTGAGGAGCCCCTCTCTGTGGGAGCTTATTGGCCGGTGGAAGGTTGTTGATGGCAGAAGGTGGTCTCGAATATATCCCGGTCCTAAACCATGGAGCGCTTTGAAGGTGGTGATCTCAATTCTTTCATTATCCTTTCTACATACTCCTTTTCTTTTAATATTTGTGGATTTAATATCCATCTTCTAGTTCTTTTTTTTGGGCCTTCCCATGTTTCCTCAAGGGGGTTATAAACTGCCCAAGAATTTAGGGAGATCTCAATTTTTCCTATTTCTAGTCCTAGTTCTTTATTCATCCATAACATGTCTATTCTGGACCAAGATGCATGGGGATTAGAATAAAAGGTATATCTATTCTCTTTAGGATGAAAAGTTCTCCATATCTATTAAATTTAGTTCCTCTGCCATATTAAAAAACGTTTTGGGTAGTGTATTTCTTTTCTTCTTGTTGTCTTTACTGCTGGCGTAATCTTTTTTAATATCTATTATCCCTTTATAATCGCCCACGACACAAATATTTCTGTGGCCTATCGTAATTATCTTTTCATGTTGTTTTTTATAATAATCCCCCTGGTTTTTGTTAGGTGCATAACTAACAAAATTGATAAAAACCCTCTCTTTATCTCCACCATTAGCATTCTTCCTTTAGAATCCGCATATATTTGTTTAGCTATTATTCCTCCCTTAACATATATCATCACCCCTTTCTTTTTCTTTTCAGATAGAGCTGAATATAGTTTCCCCAACTTGGTATACTCCAAATATCTTTCATCCTGTTTCCGGATATGTACCACCTGGAGGCATATTATATCTAATTTTTGCTTAACTTTGTAAATATCTGTCTTCTTTTTGTTGTTTAGTCCATTCACGTTTATCGATATGAGCTTCCAATCTTCCATTCTTTAGGCTCTCCACCTAGTGTTAATATCTGTTTGCCCTTGTAACCCTTTAAGTTCTTGTTTTACTACCTTTTATATCTTGATTCTCTCTTTTTTCCTTATTCTTCTTTTCTAGGGCTCCTTCTTTGACATCTCGTTGGTGTGACAGTTCTTCTTCCTGGCTTCCTCCTTGCTGCTCTGCTCCTCTTTGTTTCCTGTCAGTTGATCCAAAAAATCTTGTGCCATCACCAAGCTATTTATTTTTAGTTTCTTGCCTTGCCATGTGACAAGCATCCCTTCCGGTAATATCCATCAAAAGATGATATTTCGTTTGTTCAGCTGTATAGCCAGGAAACGATAGTCTTTACGCAGCACTCTTACTCTTCTGGGAATTTGTTTCAAAGTTATGATTTCTTTCCCCTTATATATCATTGGTTCTTCTCTGGTTATGCTATATTCTATATCACGGACCCTTTTTCTGACAAATCTGATATGGACCTCTCTGGGCAATTTATGTCGTCCGACGTAATTTGTCTGAATTTGATATATCTCATCTATTTGTGTCACAATTTCTTGTTTATCCCTTTGTAGGGCTTCTGCAATAATCTCCACCATTACTTGTCCAAGATCTTCCTCATTTGCCTCAATCACATTTTGGAATCTTAAATAAAACGCTGCCTTGTCCATTTCCAGCTGGATCACTGAATCTTCGAGATCTTTGTTTAAGGCCATCATCTTTTGATCTACCTGGTCCAATTTTCTTTCATTTTGCTCTGCCTTGGCCTCTACAATTTTTATTTTTTCTTCATTCTTCTGAATTGTTTCTTGGATTACATTCATTTTACTATCTAAATTCTGGATATCAACTTTCATTTCACTATGATTGCTAAACATCGTTTCCTGCATTTTAACCATTGTCTCTTGTATTAGCATTAGGGCGGCTTGCATTGTTTGCATGGTTGGAGCTGTGGTAGATTTTTCCATCTTTAAAGGCCCTTCAGTCAATCGTTGATTTGAAGGAGACGCCATTGTTATCGTTGGGTTCGATGCAGTTTTCTTCCCTGCTTTTAGAGTTGTAGTAGTGAGACTAATCATTTCTTTCAATATTCTACTTTGCTCTCCCAGAATCTTATAAATATTTTTCCACACTATCATCCATCGTTAATTGCCTATTTTTCCTTGTTATTATTATTTCTTGGGATTATTTTTAGTATCACAATAAAGAGGTACAAATATGATAAATAACTAATATCAGTAATCTATATATTCTATATTAATATATTCTATACTAATTAATCAAAATATCTTAAGTCACTAAACAGATCTGTCTGCGTATCAAAGTCAAAATCAAAACTGACAATTAAGATTGAAATACCTATTAACAATCACGTAAATCTATATCTCAAATTAAATCAATCATCTAAGTCTCAATTAATACTGTAATACAGATAATTAACAATCTCTATTGTTTAATTTTTATGCCTGATTATTACTACCTAATATAAAAATATTTATTTAAATCCTCTTAATTACTTCTTAATTACTTTACAATTAATTACTTAATCACTAAGGCATTAAAAAAGAATACATTAAATATACATTAAGATTCAAACAACCATTTCTTAGAGGTATAAATTGTATGTCTTCTCCAGAGCCTTCTTTCAAATGCAACTCTTAACTCCTCCCAAGTCTCTTATGTCTATCAATGTGGACAGTATATAGTAGTATAAAAATATGTAGTTCCTTAGATCGATGCTCTCCTTCTATACACTTTAGTTTCACCTCAATGCTCTTTAAGTCCTCTATTCAAAACTCAATTCAGTGAAGGCAAAGAAGAAGTCCTTCCCTTTCCTTTACCATTCAAACAGTCCTCCGATCTGCTTCTCTCGCTGTTGAGTCACGGCAATGTCAGTCCTCACTTCTTTTCCTCCTTTCAGTCCCGTTCCTATCTCCATCTGTCACTCTGCAGTATCAGCTCTCTCACCTTCTTCGCCTTCGATTTCCTTTTAATTCTCAGTTCTCACCAACTTTTAAATAGCCATGCCTCTGCTTCACAAATTCCACTCTTTCTCCTCATTGCTGTCTTACAGTTGAATATACTATGCTGATTCATTCTCCATCTGCCAAGTCATTTGCTCTCTCACTGGCAATCTTCTAACCTGAAAAGACCGGACACAATTCTTCAAAATAATTTTTGATCTTGCGATGTTCCAGATAATAACTTAAAGTGATGCTGTCTGCTTCAAAAATCTTCTCTTCCCTTTACTCATCAACTCATCACAGCCTTGGGTTTGCCATTACGAGCTGTCAGACACATTTGCTTTGGATCGACAGAGGTATCCGTTCATGCGAGTGATCGCCCTTCACTTCGCCACACTCTGGACTCCCCCTCTTGTCTGCAACGCCCTCCAGGCTTTTTGCGCCCCAAAGGGTCCCCAAAACGCAAAAAATCTGGGGTTGGAGAACAGAGACCGTTCTCCTTTTTCCACCACGCTGCGAATCACCAACCGGAAGTCCTTAACTTCTATAATCCTATAGGGCTTTGGTACATTAAGGTATTTGGACAGTTCAACTAAACTATATTATTCAAAACAATACAGCAGAAAGTTTTTCTATGATTTCATACACTTGTAGTAAAATCTACTATTTGGAAAAAATGATCAAGTAATATGTTGTTTAATGAATGCAGGATTCAGGCTCAAGCAATGTGACTTAGAAATATGTATGTTGCTTCGTTTATACCTTCTTCTAAGGCTGCAGCCCTAATGAGAAATGATTCCAAATGTTTGGAATCATTGATGCAGTAATACAGGGAGATACAATGTAACCAAGCTAAATAAAGGAAAGAAAACAGACAAAGCCAATCAATTCTACTATGTTAATCACAGTGAACAAATTGATGAAATTTTTCATCGCATGTACAAATTATAAGTGGTTCTTGCTTCTCCAATCTGCTATGAGCTCAGTAGTTTAGAATTATAATTTCTTCTTGTAACGAACAATCCATAAATAGTTCACAACATGCAGAATTCAAACAGATAAACCTTATAAAGAAAAAGTGCCAGCTCTGTATTATGCATACCTATAAATAAAGTAATTAGGTCAAGTTTTGAGTTAGGCAAGGTATAGGTGCTTTCCCCTCACGCCAAGTTTATCATTATTAGCTTACACATCTGCAGAGGTTTTCAGTAACACCCAGCCCTAAGATACACACCTGGAGTTATCATTTTAATTTCTCACAATAGACACATTTTAATTTCTACAATGATGCACACAGCAGGAGAACCTAACCTGTTCATGGAATAATTCTCACATATCAAGGAATTTGATAATCAATGAACAAAAACAAAAGGTTCTCTCCAATTGCTGTCTCCAGCATCAGACAATATAGGGATGTATTGATTTATTTTACCATGCCTTCGGGTCAGTCTTGACACCTGGTAACTACATGGACTCATGTAGAACTCATGTCTAGAATTCTAGTCTAGGACTTAAACCACTTGACCAGCTGGCTCTTACAGGCAGTAGGTATATCATTGAATTTCTTTGTACCTGTATTCTTTGTTCTCCATATGAACCAGCCAAGTTTAAGATTTTGAGGGAAAATTACAAGTAGCCCTTAACTTATGACCACAATTGAGCTCAAAATTTATGTTACTGAATGAGTTTTGCCCCATTTTACAACTTTTCTCACCACACTTGTTAAGTGAATCATTGCCAACGCTGCTGCCCATATAGTTGCAATTTTTATATGTCATTGAACTGGCAGCTAACTACATTCTCTATTGCTATGCTTTGAGCTCTTAAATAATCTGTTAAAATAGCTACTGATCATTCTCTTTTTTTAGAGATTTGCTTTACTAAGTTTGTTATTCTATATATTTTCACTGACAACTGCATGGGGTATTCTCTGAAATAGAAAAGTGAGATGAAAATTATAAATAACAAACAAAAATACAATTACCACATTTTCAAATTGAATAAAGCTATATTTTTAGCTTTTTTATTAAGAATTGAACCCAATTAGACATCTTTCAGAATACCCATCATGCAATAATATGGATGTTTTCAGTACTAAAATAGAACTCATTAGAGTGAAATTTAAATACAGCAGAATGAGGATTTTATTCATTATACCTGGCTGGAACAAATGCCGTACCCTAATAATGGGATTAGTAACAGTCATAGATAAACACAATGCCTTATAAATTTATAATATAAATTGTCTTCTTTATTTTCTCTCAATATGATATAGTGTTACATTTTAGCTACCATAAGTCAAGGTTAACTTTAACCTTTGCTTGCATATCAATATATCAAGTATAAATTTTACTTAATACTAATCCTGAACATCACAGCTAATACTGTAAAGATAAATTACCTTCGGGCAGAGGGAGTGCCCAAAATCGTAAATGTTATCAATGTTATGAAAAGCCTGTTCTACCATTTCAAATCACTCTCTTGTAGCTCAACTTCCTTTTCAGTGACAATAAACTTCGTATGAACGCAGCATAAATCTTCCATTCTTTTTAATGACTTTGAACTGAAATTACATAATATTCATGAATTATCTTTGTCTAAACTTATTACATCAATGTTCATTGCTTAAAACATATCTGTAACTTATTTTCTAAAGTGCAAGAATTTTCCTGCTTGGAAATAAACTAAACACAATACGGTAACAACATAGTACATATTTTGATTTTACTATATTCTCAGTCATATAAACTTTTTAATGCATATAAAAAAGTACATGCAGAACAAAGTTTGTATACGTCTGTCTGTCTGTCTTTGCCTCCCTCCAATACAATCCAGCTAAAGGTATGGATTGGTCTTCATGATGCCATAAAAACTTTTCACTTTACAATACAATTAAAACATTTACAAGCTAACAACCACATAAATATTTCTTAGCAGTCTGCAAAGGTTAAGTTCTTACCATAGAGTAAGAAAATAAGATAAGAATCTTATTTTCCAGTAAATAATTTTAATTTGATCATCAGATATTCAGATGTTGAACCGTCTTGAGCAGTCTCACTTGGTGTTTGAAATGGGCAGTACCTAAATTTGATTGATAAATCTTCCCTTCAATTTGAGCAAGTGCCTCCGATGTATCCTATGATTTTAGTGGCATTTGCTTCAACCTTAGGATATTAAATGCTGCCCAGCCACTAATTCCTTTCTTCCTTCTGCAGAAGACGGCATTTGTGATTTCTTCGTCTCACTTTATCCTATTACCAATTCTGTTAGGCAGATTAGATTGAGAAAACCCTGAGTTTTGTCATAACTGAGGTTCACCACTGAGAATACAACTTGGTTTTATTATGATATTGTGATCGTACTATGCATATTGTGATTTCTGAATTGTATATGAAAGCTTACTCAAAACTAAATATAGTGAAAATTAATTATCAGGAAAGGATTATGATGGTCAACATGATGAGGGAACTGAAAACAAAATGGAAGGTATTACCCAGCCCACCAGCAGTTAAATACTGTATATAGATCCAATCTCACAAAAGCTACCGTATCATTTGAAAGATGGTCATGAACAGGACCACAGGTGATGGCACATCTCTGTTGCTATCTCTCTAAGTTAGACATCATTTCTTGACCAAACAAGACATTTGGGACTTCCGGTGGGACTGCGACATCGCCGGACGCTTCTTTTTGAAGCGCCAGCCCAGGGCTTCGTAGAACCGCAAGAACAGCGACTATCGGCTGTCTTGTGGTTTGAAAACTTTCCCCCTGGTATGAGGGGGGAAAGTGAGTAGACAGGTGGGGTAGAGCTCCCTGAGAGTGCCAGATTTTACCCATAATCTGGCGCTCGAAGATGAGAGCTCCCCGTTAAGCCTGTCAGTACTCCGGACCCTGGATGTCTCTGCTTTGCAGAGCTAGATGTCGTTACCATCCCAGCAACCAATTTTAAACAAATACTTCTTGAATCAAGCTGGCGGAGCACAAGTTGCACGAATGAAACAGCAAGGTTTTTTTTCTTTTTTTTAACTCCAGGGACTTACTTTCTTTAAAAGATTTTCCCTAAGTGGAAAGTGAAAGCAAGATGGCGTTTGAGTTTCAACGGGGCGTGAAGAAGTGAAAGTTAAAAGTAATTATTGACAAGCCCCTGTTTGAAACGTAAAACTCCTTTTTGAAAAGTGGATGAAATAAGAAAGGATGCAATAATAATAATTGAAGCAGCAATACAAATTACAAATTGTAAAGGGTCTTTTTTTCTTCTTCTTGAAACTCTTTTTTTTCCTTTTTTTTCTGTCCTTCTGGAAGGGAAGGAAGAAGGGGGGCAAGATGGTTGGTCTTTTTGAAAGCAAAGAAAGCAAAGGAGGGTTAATTAACCCTCAATGGTCTGATTTTGAGGAAGCTTTGAGTTCAATTACCTCTGCTTTATTGAAAAGAATTGATACTATATTTCAAGCTTCTCAAGCTGGAAACAATGAAATACATGGAAATACTGAGTTGCAATCTAGCAGTGGGGGATTGAATGAAGAGTTGGGAGATGTAAAAAAACAACAACAGATCATAGCAGATTTTACTGAGGAGAGAAAGATGAATGCTGAGCAGGATAAGGAGCAAGAAATTTTGGAAATTTTGGTTACACGAATTTTTTTTTATAAAACTCAATCTGCATTTAAAGAGCTGTTTCCAGAAGAAGCTACATTTCTGCAAAAATTTTATAATATGCAATCCCAAAAACCGCAAAATTTTACTGGAGTTAAAAAAGGCAGAGGGATCAAAGTTAAGAAGAAAGTTCGTAAAAAGGAAAAGAAGACAGACTGGAGAAATGGAAAATAACCCTGTTTGATGAGATGATGGTCCTTAAAAAGTATTGTTTAACTGTTTAAAGATTTTGAATTTTTGGGGGGAAAAAAAGCAGACAGCAGTTTAATGCCAGTTAACTAAGTGATGAGCGACGATGAGGAGGCAATTTACAGCTGTATTGGAATATTTTGAGAAGAATAAACAGATCACAGCAATGCTGGTGTGTTGGGCTGTGAAATATGCCCTGACTTGAATGATTTGGAATATTTTATTAAGGACTGTAATAAATCTGGATCTAACTGTAATCGCAGAAGTTTTATTGAATATAGTAAATTGGAGTTTCCTGTTCGATGGTAATAAATATAAGGCAAAAGGACTATGGACCTAGAGCAATTGCAGGTGATCTGGTGGTTTCCCTAATACGTCTGATGAATTTACTAATCTAATTTTTGACTGGATTTGATGGATACTACTTCAAATATAATTATAAAGTCACTCGGGGTTTTTTTTTTATAAAGAAGCAATTTTTTATTTAGGTGGGTAGACGCAAATGAAGATATTCTATATGCTGTTGGAAGATGTGAAGACAAGAAGACTAGCAACTGGTTTAATCTAGTATGAAGAATTTAAATGTTTGATATAGTTATTAAATGACGTTTTATCTGTATTGATAAATCAATAAGAGGTTTGATTGTTATATTTTTTTTTGAATTAAAAAATTTATTATTATTTTTTATTAAGTGTTTTAACTATAATTGGACCTTGATGGTTTAAAAGTGGAGGACGGAAGACTTTATATAGTATTTTATTTTAAATTTGGGTTTTTTTGAATGAGGGTTTCTTTTTTGTTGTTGTTGTTGTTGGGTTTTTTTTCTTTGTTTTAAATGAAAGAAGTTATAAAATATCTTGTTAAATTGTATAGACTTAATAATTTGTTATAGCTATATTGAGTAATGATAGGTTTGATTAGGTAATACTTAATTCTTTTATTAACTGCTGTAATTATAAATGGAGATTAATTCTGTTGAATTAGATGGAATAAGAAGAAAGAAGACTTGCTTTGTTATCTACTTGTTTAATGATTATGATTATGATAAGTGTGAAATGGAGTTTAATTTAGAGAATTTGAGCTGTATTTTATCTTGTATTTGCTCTGGGAATTCGGGGGGGTGGTTGGGGAGGGGGGAGAAAATGTATGTAAAACTTTTAAAACCTTTTCAATAAAAAAAAAAGACATTTGGGTGGGAGGCACCATATTGCGGTGGTTCTCCTCCTTTCTCTCTGACCGGTTGCAGTCTGTGTTGGCAGGGGGCAGAAATCGACCCCGAATGGGGTGCCGCAGGGGTCGGTCCTCTCGCCCCTTTTGTTCAACATTTATGTAGAGCCGCTGGGTGAGATCATCCGTGGTTTCGGGGTGAAGTACCACCAGTACGCTGATGACACCCAGCTGTACATCTCCACCCCAGACCACCCCAACGATGCCCTTGAAGTGATGTCCCGGTGTCTGGAGGCCGTGCGAATCTGGATGGGGAGAAACAGGGTCAGGCTCAACCCATCCAAGACCGAGTGGCTGTGGTTTCCGACGTCCCGATATAGTCCCGATATGGTGCCATCGCTGACTATTGGGGGCGAATCATTGGCCCCCATGGAGAGGGCTCGCAACTTGGGCGTCCTCCTGGATTCACAGCTGTCTTTAGAAGAGCATTTGACGGCCGTGACTGGGAGGATTTTTCATCAGGTCCACCTGATTCGCCAGTTGCGTCCCTTTCTGGATCAGGACTCCCTACACACAGTCACTCATGCCCTTGTCACTTCCCGTCTGGACTACTGTAACGCTCTCTACATGGGGCTCCCCTTGAGGAGCACCCGGAGGCTTCAACTGGCGCAAAGTGCGGCCGCGCGGGTGGTTATGGGAGCGACATGGCGCTCCCGTGTGATACCCCTCCTGCGCGAGCTGCACTGGCTCCCTGTGGTCTTCCGGGTGCGCTTCAAAGTTTTGATTACCACCTTTAGAGCGCTCCATGGCTTAGGACCTGGTTATTTACAGGACCGCCTACTACCACAAACAGCCTCCCACCAACCAATACGCTCTCATAGAGAGGGGCTCCTCTGGGTGCTGTCGGCCAAACAGTGTCAGCTGGCGGCCCCCAGGGGGAGGGCCTTCTCTGTGGGGGCACCCACTATCTGGAACGAGCTCCCCCCGGAGATACGGAAGATCCCGGATCTGCGCACTTACCGCCGTGCGCTTAAGACTCTCCTATTTCAGCAAGCCAGCCTGGCCT
>WNWU01000035.1:8843894-8858880 GCA_012654045.1 Ptyas mucosa
GGGGGGGGGGGGGTTGTTTTTTTTTTTAAATTTGATTTATATGCCGCCCTTCTCCGGAGACTCAGGGCGGCTTACAATGCGTTAAGCAATAGCCTTCATACTTTTGTATATTTATACAAAGTCAGCTTATTGCCCCCACAATCTGGGTCCTCATTTTACCTACCTTAGAAAGGATGAGTCAACCTTGAGCCTGATGAGATTAGAACTTGCAGTAATTGCAGGCTGCTGAATGTTAATCCCAGTGCCTTAGTCTACTGCGCCACTCAGGCCCCTTTTTAATTGTCTCGGGCTAAATTATTTAATTTGGTTTTACTTATGTTTTAACTTTTGTATCTATGTATTTTATTCTGTGCCTGTTCACCGCCCTGAGTCCTTCGGGAGTAGGGCGGTATATAAATCTAAATAAATGAAATGAAAAAATGAAATTGTAAATAAACAGTATTATTTCTTCAGAAGAAAGCAGTTCTGCACAACCAAGCTATATACTCATTAATTCAGTGTCTACTTCTTACAGATAGTCAGAGCAAAGCAACATGGGAAGACCACAGGCATAAATGGAATAGCCTATTCATGGTTCCCTTCTTCTCTGAGAGCAATGGTCCCTATGAAATACAGTCATTGAGTCACTATCAAGTGATCATGAAAACTTGTCCAAACTGCAAAGCTTATCAGAAGCCCAACCTGAGGGCAAATATTAAGATCCATTAAAATGATGGGCACTAAACACAGGAATTCTTAGTAAAACACTTCCCAAGGAGTGGGGGAAGTGTATTATTTTTGCTTTCAATTATAATTCTAAAGAACTGTTTACTTAAAATGAATATTAGCTGAAATAATTTTATTGATTATATTGCTCACTCAGTCAACTTTTGGCTATTGTTATAGCTTTATCTTTTATTGTAAACAGACGCAGTTAGGAATTACAGGAAGTCATTGACTTACAACAGTTCCTTTAGTGACCGTTTGAAGTTAGAACAGCACTGAAAAAAGTGACTTACGACCAATATTTCACACATGACTGTTGCAGCATCCGCATGGTCACGTTATCAAAATTCAGATACTTGGCAACTGACTCATATTTACGACAGTTGCAGTCAATGGGGAAACCAGATTCACTTAACGTATATACTCGAATATAAGCCGAGTTTTTCAGCATGTTTTTCAGGCTTAAAAAGCCCCCCTCGGCTTATATTCGAGTCACGAAAAAAAATGCCTTTTTAAAAGAAAACAAATGAGTAGACTCGTGTCTGCAAAAATAGAAAAAACAGCCCCTTTCAGCTTCGTATAGGTTAATTACCATAAGCTGATTTGAACAGCTTCCCGACTCTCAGCTGATTTGCTCTCAGCTGTTTTGGGCAGGAGTCTTTTTCTAGCTGCAAAGAGTCCTGCTGGAGCACTTTTTTTTTTCTCTTTGTGCAATTCAAGCTGAAAACAAAACTGAAAGTAAAGCAGGTTGTTGCCTTTGCTGTTTCCTTGCCACGTTGGAAAGGCAGATTTCTTTTCTTTTTCCTCATCAAAAAAGGTACGTGCAAACAATGGGAAATTTATGGCAGATGGCAAAAGAGGAGAGTTCAAGATTTTAAAACACAAAAGAAAAAAAGCTCTATTTAACTAGGGAATTGTAATAATTGAGATACTATTAATTGTATATTGTGTTGAAAGCAGAAATGGTTAAGTTGTGGTTTGGAAGAATATATGGGGGAAATTATTTGGTTTATTATTATTGGTAAATATAATTACCAGTAATTGATTTGTAAGAAATTGGATTGCATGGAAATAATTGAAATATTCATGTTCATATTGATTAATATACAAAAAAGATAGTTATATAACTAATTGATTTATATTAAAATGTTGAATTTGTATTGAACAACTGTAATATTACATAATTAACCAATGTGAGGATGGATATAAAAATAGATGACAATGGGAAGGGGTATAATATAGAATAGAAGTGAAAAATTGAATTTGATTAAGATTAGAGATGAGGATGAAGGGTAATATTGTTTTTTTAAAAAAATAGATGAGGAATAAATATGGCAAAAAGGAAATATAGAAATTGTAAATTTAAGTGAAATGACTAAACACTGTTTAAATTTGTGAACCGGCCAAATATTCTGTTCAAAGAAAATACATTGTATGTTTGTATGTGTGTTTCTAATTATTGCTATTTATTCATGTTTGTTCTCTTTTATTCTTTAAAGTTTAACAATTCATTCTTTATCTTGATATCTTTATATTTGTTTGGGGTTGGTTTTCTTCCCTTTCATCTTTTTTATTGTATAGCAATCTTTCTCCTCAAACCTACTCTCTCTTTGAAAAAGGGGGGAGAAAGAGAGGGGAGAGAGAGAAAGAGAGGGGAGAGAGAGAGAGAAAGTGGGGGAGAGAGAGAGAGAAAGAGGGGGAGAGAGAAAGAATGAGGAAGAGAGGGGAAGAGAGAAATGGTGATAAGATAGGGAAAAAATGTAAAATGTGAGGACAGTCATAAGTTCGAGGACTGGTCACAAGTGCGAGGACCAGTCAAAAATTACTTTTTCAGCCCTCTGAGTAGTCCATATGCACAAAAGGACTACCCAGAGGGCTGAAAAAAGTGATTTCTGACAGGTCCTCATACTTTTGACCAGTATTTTTTTATCTTACCAGTAGCCGCTGCATTTCCCACCCCCGGCTTATACTCGAGTATAAGCCGACCCAAATATAAGCCGAGGCCCCCAATTTTACCACAAAAAACTGAGAAAACTTATTGACTCGAGTATATACGGTAACAACCATATTACTAATAACTGCAGTGATTCACTTAACAACTGTGGCAAGAAATCGTAAAATGGGGCAAAATTCACTTAATTGTTTTTACTTAGCAACAGAAACTTTCAGGTCAATTGTGGTCAAAAGTTGAGGACTACCTATATTCCTTTCTTCTGGTTGAAAAGTGGTGGTTTTATAGTTTACATTTATGGCAGTAATAATTCAATTTATATGCTGCCTGACTTCCAGCAACTCAGGGTAGTTAGGCCACTTTACAAAGATTCTATCTTGAAAAGGCAATCTATCAAGAAGGTTGTGGTGTAACCACTATAATTAATACTTGTTAATAAATCTATTGTCAGCTTTGGAAGCCATATTAGGCCAGAAGCTCCAATGCTGCTACCTTCTCATGTGTGGGAAAGTAGGAGGGGGGATTAAGGAGAGAGGTTGTTAGTAAACATAATAGCATTCTTCCTGTCGGTCAAGGTCAGGGCGATCCAGCATCTGGAGGAGTGGTCAGAGGGCTGGGAAGAGATGTGACGGACATTGATTGGAGCATGTGATCGACTGGGGAGTGAGGGGATGGTTTTGGGGAGTTTGATTTACTGAGGGAAAACCCAGGCTCTTCAGATTCGGGTTTTCCCAGATGTGCCAGTTTACCTATCTAGTAAAGAGAACTTTGGAAAATGCTTGCTTCCATGTCTTTACTCGGAGTTGGGGTTTTCTGGAACGATGACATTAATCCGAATCTCTCTTAAAGCCTAATGGCACCCCGTAAGGGGACTGTCGGGGGTGCTGAGCCCCAGCATCTACCTAAATCTCGGGTGGTGCAAAGACTCAGTGAAAGCCGCATTGCACAGATGGCGAAGAAAGGAGATGCACTTCGTGGACTACAAGGAACTCACAATTTCCTCGTTAGGTCTGAAGCAAGCTCTCCCAAATGACAGCAGGGACAACAATCATTTTTGGCAGTCACAAGCTGAGACAACTGGGACCATAAGATTTGTGCAGGAGCAGTCTGTGGACAGAGCATTGAAACCAGGTGAGATAACTTCCAACTCTTACTCAGAGATTTAAGTACAAGAATTTTAAAAGATAATCTCCAAGCGTTAAGGAACCAGCGATTAGACACACGGAGAAGATTAAAGACTGAAAATTAAGAGATGAAAGAAATGCCCAAGGGAAGCCTTAAAATACAGTAAACCTGGAAAAAAGTTAAACAATTTGAAAGGTGATTTTTGGGAGACACTGTCTTGCTTATTTGTATTTATTGAATAAATACAATATTGGACTTATTGAATAATAGCTGTTTTTGACATACTGTTTAAAGTTGGACTTAGGAGCAGAGGAGCACTACAGCGTCAGTACTCTTAGTGAAAGTGAGGTCCAATACACATAAAGTCTAATACACAAAATAGAAGAAAGTAAATAACACCTGGAAGGTGGCCTGAGCTTGACTCTATTCTAGAAGACAATTTGGATATTTTGAAATACTTAATGAGTTTCTTTTTCTTCTTGAAGACTTCTAAGATGAATTAAATTGCAAATAACTAAACTTTATTGAAACTGGCTATTGGATTATGGATTTGAAAGATTGGAGGAACCTAGTGGATTAATTTGGATTTTTAAAGTTACTTGACAAAACATTCTACGAGGCAAAAGAAGAAAGGTGATAGAAGAAAAGAGAAAAGAAGAAAAGCTTTAAAATTTGGACAATTGGGAAGATATGTAATTGGAAAATCACAAGGCTGTAAACTACTAAAACATTTTAAAGATTATAAATTTATGGGATTTGTAGGTATAATTATGGGATTGATTGAATTTTATTAAGTTGGAGTTTTTAAATATTGAGACGTTGGAACCAAAGAGGTATACTGAGTAATCTTTATTACATTTTTACAAAATGGATCTACAGGGGATAATAGAGGCAAATGAAGAAATAATCTTGATGCTTTAAAACATGCATGAAACTATAAAGAACAATAAGGAGACAAGGGGATTGTCTAAAGATAAAGAAATGAGTGTAGAAGTCCCCCTCAAGAATTGTGGGGGAAAGATGAACATGATATTCAGGAAATAGATGAGAAATTAGAAGAAGCAGTGGAAGGAAGGAAAAAATCAAAACGAGATGCAAGAAGATAAAATTAATAAAGAGAAAGGATTAATAAGTAGGAATCAATCAGATAAATAGAACAGAGAAAAAAAGGAAAAATATCTTCAAAAAAAATGAAAGGTTTAGAGAAAAAGAAAAGAAAAATCTCTTTTAAAAAAGGGAAGTCTTATTGATGGGTGTTCAAATAATACAGCAGAAAAAGGGCAACCTGAAGGGAATGTCCAGTAGGTATAAAAATATCAAAAAGTTATAAGACTCCAAGTGAGAGAAATAAAAAGTCAATAAATGATGGAACTCCAAAAAGGTTAAGAGATGATGGATAATGATAAAAAATATTAATTAAAAAAAAGTAGAAAATACAAAGAGTGAAAATAGTAGCATATGTATTAACAGATAATAAAATGTTAGAATTAAAAATAAGCTAAAGTTAGTAGGTGGAAGTTTAGGATTAAGTAATCTAATTGTATTATAAATATTAATAGTATGTTAAAGTATATTGTGAACTTGAACTTTTAAGTTTTAGAAATTGTGGGGATTTGGAGATATATTCCAGGGATTGATTAAATTTTGTTAATATTTGGCCTTATTAGTAGCCCTAGACATTTGGGATATTGAAGTTATGGTGCAACAATGAGTAATTTTCAAAATATATTCAATATTAGTAATTTAGTAGGGGATAACAAACACCTCGGATCTCAGATGTCCCATCACTTCTGATGGGTGAGGAAAAACTTACCCCCATGGATAGGGCTCGCAACTTGGGTGTCCTCCTGGATGCTCGGCTGTCCCTTGAAGACCACCTGACAACTGTGACCAGGGGGGCCTTTGCACAGGTTCGCCTGGTGCACCAGTTGCACCCTTTTCTGAACTGAGATGACCTTCGCACTGTCACTCATGCCCTGGTTACTTCCCGCTTGGATTACTGCAATTCCCTCTACATGGGGTTGCCTTTGAGGTGCACCCGGAGGCTCCAGCTGATCCAAAACGCGGCCGCACGGGTTATTACGGGAGCCCCTTGTTACTCCCATATAACACCTCTCCTATGCGAGCTACACTGGTTACCAGTGGTTCTCCGGATCCGCTTCAAGGTGCTGATTCTCACCTATAAGGCCCTACATGACTTAGGTCCGAGTTATCTGCAGGACTTTCTCCTACCAGCCTCCCACCATCCTGCTCGTTCACATAGAGCTGCTGTCCTCAGGGTACCATCGGTGAGCCAATGTCATCTGTCGACGCCCGGGGGAGGGCGTTCTCTGTGAGCAGACCCACCCTCTGGAATGAGTTACCTACTGAGCTCCATACGGCTCCTGATCTCCGCTCCTTCCGTCGGGACCTGAAGACTTGGCTGTTCAAGCAAATGGGCTGACTATGATTCTGGGTTTTATTATTTAATTTGATTTTAAAAGGGGGTTTTATTGTTGCATGTTTTTAACTTGTGTACGCCGCCCTGAGTCCTTCGAGAGAAAGGTGGCATATAAATACATAGAATGAATGAATGAATAAATAAATAAATAAATAACAAATACATGGCACAAAGAAATGTTATTTATATTTAAATGAATTAATGGAAAAAATGATAAAGAATTATAAAGAGAGAATGGTATTGTTGAAAAAGGTCAGGATTATGCATACTTATTTGTATTATTACTATTAGCATTGTTTAAAAAAGATTTGACCCAGTCAATACACTGTCCACAAAATATGTATGGTGTGTATTATATTAAAAAAATAAAAAATTATAAAAAAAATAAATAAACCCATTTTCACTTTTTTTATAGTCAAAGCTGCTGATTTCAGAATTCACTGCCTCTAAGCAAAGGCGCCACAGAATAATTATGCAAGAATGCCCAATGCTGAGAAATAACTTTCTAGGAATCATGCTACATATCCAAGGAACATCTTCTTACAAAAGGCACTCTCCACCAAACCTAGGGGTTTCTTTTGAGTTCTTGACCTGCTGCTGTTACTACCCTGTACTTCCTAACCACTGCTCTTATAACAGAGAATAACAGAGTTGGAAGGGACCTTGTAGGTCATCTAGTCCAATCCCCTCCCCCCAAGCAATACAAACTGATCATGGACATTCCATAACACTTGAGGCTTTTAATCCTGGCTTCAAGCCATCCTAGGGATGTAAGCTCTGTACAAATACGAGACCACCTTCTGCCATCAACAACCTCCCACCGGCCAATACGCTCCCACAGCGAGGGTCTCCTCGGGGTGCTGCCAGCCAAACAATGCCGACTGGCGACACCCAGGGGGAGAGCCTTCTCTGTGGAGGCACCAGCCCTCTGGAATGAGCTGCTCCTAGAGCTTCGTCTTAGGCCCGATCTGCGTACTTTTCACCGCGCCCTTAAGACCCTTTTGTTCCAGCAAGCCGGACTAGCCTAATACGAATTTTAAATGGGTATACGTGTGTTTTTAATTCGCGGGCCAAATTTTATATATTTGATTTTAATTGGTTTTAAATTTTATAAATCTATGTGTTTTTACTATGGCTGTACACTGCCCTGAGTCCTTTGGGAGAAGGGCAGTATAGAAATCTAATAAACTTCCAAACAAATGAAATAAAGATAAATACATGTAGTCCTCGACTTACGGCAATTGAGTCCAAAATTTCTGTTGATAAGTGAGACATTTGTTGAGAGTTTTGCCCCATTTTACAATTTTTCTTGCCACAGTTGTTAAGAGAATCACTGCAGCTGATAAATTAGGAACATGGTTGGTAAGTGAATCTGGCTTCTCCATTGACTTTGTTTGTTGGAAGGTGGCAAAAGGTGATCATATAACCTTGGTACATATCAACGGTAGTAAGTATGAACCAGTTGCCAATCATCTGAATTTTGATCCCATGATTAGGGGGATGCTTCAAGGTCATAACTGTGAAAAATAGTCATAAGTCATTTTTTTTCAGTGCTGTTGTAACTTTGAATGGTCACTAAATGAACTGTTGTAAGTCGAGGACTATTTGCATTCTGGTTGTTCCTTTTTATGTTATTCTAGGTGTGGTGGGGACTAGAGACATGGTGGCTCAATGGCTAAGATGCTGAGCTTGTCGATTGAAAGATCGGCAGTTCAGTAGTTCAAATCCCTGGTGCCGCATAGCGGGGTGAGCTCCCGTTACTTGTCCCAACTTCTGACCACCTAGCAGTTCGAAAGCACATAAAAAATGCAAGTAGAAAAATAGGGACCACCTTTGGTGGGAAGGTTCTGTGCATTCTGTGTGCCTTTGGTGTCAAGTCATGCCAGCCACATGACCATGGAGACGTCTTCGGACAGCACCGGTTCTTCGGCTTTGAAACAGAGATGAGCACTGCCTCCTAGAGTCGGAAATGACTAGCACATATGTGCGAGGGGAACCTTTACCTTTACCTTAGGTATGATTCTTCCTGGAACCTAGTACTAGTATCAACTTAAAACCACAATTGAGCCTAAAATTTTTGTTGTTAAGTGAGTCATTTGTTAAAGAGAGTTTTGCCCCATTTTACAACCTTTCTTGCCACAGTTAAGTGAATTACTGCAGTTAAGTTAGTAACACAGTTGTTAAGCGAATCTGACTGCCTCATTGACTTTCCTTGACAGAAGGTTGCAAAAGGTGATCACATGACTCCAAGATACTGCAGCTGTCATAAATATGAGTCAGTTGCCAGCAGCTGAATTTTGATCACATGACCATGGAGATGGTGCATTGGTCGTGATTGTGGAAAAATTGTCATTTTTTCAGTGCTGTTATAACTTTGAATAGTCACTAAATGAACTGTTGTAAGTTGAGGACTACCTGTATTGCAAACCAGGTGATATTGAAGTTCTATCACCCATATCTAAAGAGTTGGGTAAGTACACCACAGAAGTCATACACCTCACAGGATTCTTGACGTAGAACTTTTCTTGCCATTTTATAATGAATAATAAGGTACAAACGGTTGCACAGATGAGCATTCTTCTACTTATTATTTTAGCTTTAGTGCAATATTTCAGCTCCAAGGATTCCCATGATTTTCTTTCCTTTTATAAAGATCAGCAGACAAAATGAGTAATATATTAACAGTATTTTGCCGGTGATGACCTTAAAAATACCTTGCCCAACATCTATAGATGTAAGCCCATTCAACTGTTATCCTGAATGCTGTGAATACTTTTTCAATTCACCTGCTTATGGGACATTATGCTTTTTAACCTGGTTTTATATTTTGCTTTTTATTTCTGCTGTTTTTTGCTGTTTTTTTAAAATTGTTGTGAGCTGCTCAGTGTTACTTTTGCAAGATGGGAGGCTATATAAATCAAATCAAATCAATGCAATGCAATCAATCAACGCAATGCACACAATGAAGCCAGACACACCGAAGGCCAGATTTCAATCTAATAAAGGAGAATACAAACTGATAGCAAACCACATTCCTTATTAGCACTGATGTTGTTGCCTAGTTTGGGTAATGAAATGTCTGCAAGATAACAAGCAAGCTCAGAGAGCACGGAGAACCCCTCCTTTCAACCCTGAGCTACAAATATTCTTCTTTATTGGTACCATATATGGATGTCAAATGCTTCAGACAGCAGCAAATGGGATCTTAATCCATCAATGCAATCAGTGGATGAATGAATGCAATCAATCAATGCCCAAGGAAAACCCACCAAAGGCCAGGTCTCATTTTGGGACCCTGAACTTCCTCCTGCCGGTTCCCCCACCAGGGATTGAAGCCACTTCATGGCCTCCATCCAAAGGTCACCAGCCGGATGTTGAAAAGGCCTCGACTTCAAACCCAAAGTTGGTTTCTTTTATGATGAACCTCTCTGGCTTTTTAACTTTGTACATATATTTTTCAGAGACATAAAGTACAGGTAGCCTAGACTTACCACCACAATTGAGCCCCAAATTTGCTAAGTGAGACATTTCTTAAGTGAGCTTTGCCCCATTTTACAACCTTTCTTGCCAAAGTTGTTAAGTGAATCATGGCAGTTGTTAAATTACAAGCTTCTTTGTTAAGTGAATCTGATTTATCTATTGACTTTGCTTGTACGAAAGTTGCGAAAGGAGATCCCGGGACCCTACAACCGTCATAAATGTGAGTCAATTGCCAAGTGTCTGAATTTGGATCATGTAACCATTGGGATGATGCTGGAATGGTTGTAAGTGTGAAAAATGGTCATGTCACTTTTTTCAGTGATGTTGTCACTTTGAACGGTCACTAAATGAACTGTTTTAACTCGAGAACTACCTATACTGGTTAAAAAAATTGGTCACATGGGGTCTTCCCTGGAGGGAAAACCAGGATATCAACTCAATTCTCTGAAGGGGAGGGGAAAAAGGGGGGGCACCTCCCCCATCCTCCATGAAGACAACACTGCGATCCCAGCAATCCCAGCCAGACCTGGAAAAGCACCCCTCCCCCCGCTGTTTTAAAGCCCTGGGATTCTTCAAGAGTGACCCTGCACTGGGTAGCCCTCCCGTCCTGGGCCATGAGATCTCAGAAGAACAGCAACAACCGCTTCCGCCAGCCACAGAGCCCCCTGCCCTCCTCACCTGGCCTCGCCGATGCAGCTGGCCGCTCTGGATCTGCCGCCATGGGCGGCGGCGGCGGCGGCGACGGCGTCTCCGCTTGGGGGGCCTCGTGGTGGCCGCTCCCGCTCAGCGGCATCCACAGCATGAGGGCGGCCGCAGAAGAGGCTTAGCAGCCGGAAGGCGAAGCAGCTCCGGAGTCCGGGAAGGGGCGCCGCCACCAGCGGGCTTCAACTGAAGCAGCTTCTGGACTAGGCCGGCCAGGCGCCATCGCTAGGCAACCGCGCGGCCCCGCCCTCCGCGACTGAGTTGCTGAGGCTGCCGGGCCGGAGGAGGCTGGCCCTGCCGGCGCATGCGCACTGGGGAGCTCGGAGTTTGCTCTGCCCCCCCCCCCCCACCTCAGCTGGAGCGGGTGGTCGGTGGGTTCTGGGAACGTGGGGTGAGCCTACATGGGTTATCGTGGTGCAGGAGAAGTTGGCCTGGTTAGCCTATGATAAATGCTCTTGATAGTCGGGAAGTCATTTATTTGGTTTCATAGCATTTTTCTTTCAATGTTTATAATTTTAATGCTTATAATTTATCATTTTTTATCTTTGGTAATTTCCCCCCCCATGTATCTTGGGGTTTTTTTTTAAAGTAGTGAAATATAACAACAGAAAATACGATATGACCCCATGAAGTGCATTTCACAAATGAAATGCACATTCCACAGTCACATGACTGACTTCTGTTGAAATTTGTACTTTCAGTTTTTAGCAAAACATAGCGAACAGTGAATTCACTTAATAATGCAGCATGTGCATTACAACCACTGCAAAAAAAGGTAAAATCGGTTCGGTCACCTGGGTGATCTGCTTTATGATTATTATAGGTAGTTTCCATTATGGTCATAAGTACTCTATTGATTACAGAGACTAATCAAACAAAGGTTTGCCTGTTTTTTACATTTGTTTATTATTATAAATGTACAAATGCTCTGAAATACAAAATATACTGGAAACCTGGTAAAGCAGGCCCTCATACGGACAAATGAGAGAATCACCCCATTGGGGACTGAAATGCTGATAGAATCTTGGCATCATGAGAGAAGAGAGCCCCTATGCTACACAACAGAACCTAGCAACCAGCCACATATCAAGATTAACGATCCATTTATTATCCTGCACATTTTTATGCAATAGATTTGAATAAATTTGAATATTTAATATGAATATTAGATTTGAATAAATTTGAATATTTATTCAAATGTTTTATGTGACTGAAAATTGCCAGGGAAGCAGATTCAAATCAGATTAATCAGCATCCACAAACAATTACGTAATTCAAGGTTAATCATTGACTACTGTAAATTTTTTGTGTATGTCTTCTTGTATTTTACAAACTGAACAATGCAAAAAAACAACAACATGGGAAATAAATACCTACATTGCCATTAGGTGAGGCAAAGGAACAAAAAAAATTTAAGAGAACAGAAAAGATTTCTATTACTAGAAAAATGAGGTAGATTTATTGATTGGATGTAAACTATGGAGGGTCAGTTTGGTATAGTGTTTAAGGTACTACACTAGAATCCAGGAGACTGAATTCTAGTCCTACCTTAGGCTCAAAGACAGCCTCATGACCTTGGGCCAGTCACACTCTCTCAGCCCTAAGAAGGAGGCAATGACAAACCATTTCTAAAAAATCTTGATAAGAAAAACACAGGGACTTTCCCAAGCCATCTCCAAAAATCAAACACTATTGAATGGAAAGTGGGGGTGGGTAGGTGGGAAATCATAAGACTCTATATTAAGGGAATATCATGGTAACACCAGTTTATTTATATTTTGGCTTGCAATGATTGTCCCTGAAACCGTAAAATTAATTGGCTGTTTTGTGATTCTTCCGCCTTCACGAGAGTCAATTCTTTAATACTTTGCATTGTTTTTTTAATGTGCATGTTTCAGTAAATGAGATAGAATTTAGAAACCACAAAAACTTCACAAGTGTCATGTCTTCACTGCACACATGACATTTTGCATCTTTGAACTGATGACATGGGATTTGAGGTGGCACTTGCTTCCTCTGTGGCCAGAAATCCCTTATCTACATTTTGTTGTATTCCAGTAAAGAACCATTTGGATTATTTATGTTGCAAATGGTTGGTCTTTAGGAAAACAACAGGCACACTGATTAGGATCCTTACTGGAATTGATGAATTAAAGTTGTTGGTGTTTAGATCCAGTTTAAAGAACATTCAGGCCAACAGCATCTGATTCTCCTTCATCCAGTCACCATTGAAAAGGAGAAATTAAGACCACAACATGGAGTATACTAATACATCTTGTTCCCCATGATGGTTTGTTATCTTGGTCAAAAATACAGAGAGTCCTCGACTTACAACCATTCATTTAGTGATCATTTGAACAGTGACATTACTGTTTTTCACACAACCATAGCAACATCCCTGTGATCTCATGATCAAAATTCAAATGCTTGGCAACTACCTTGTATTTTATGACCTGACAAGCAAAGTCGATGGTTATCTATCTATCTATCTATAAGCGAAATACGATTCATGCATCATCACAAAATCTCCACAACCGTAAAGCCTACAAACTTGAAATTTGCCACGTATGTTCCTCTTGGCTTCTAGGTGCTCACTAAGACAGAATTTTTCGAAATGACTATCAGAGCATTAGTATTTCCTATATTATTATTAACATGCTCTGATGCTAAGGATGCTCTCTGATGCTACTCCCCTTCCCCAACTGAAAAGAAATCTGTTCCAAATGCAAAATACAAGCAGAGGAGAGGAGTTTCAGTTTTACTTTCACAGCAGCAAGCAGGTTTACTACAGAACAGTTGAGCTAAGCCACGGCCAGGCTCCTTCCTGTCTCCCTGCTCACACAGCAAATAACAGCCCTCTGATGCAGTGGTGAAATCTGAACTGGTTTGCTACTGGTTCGCTGGCCACGCATGCGCGCCGCACACTAGACATGTGCGGCATGCACATGTGTAGTGCGCACCAAATGCACGTACACATGCACAGTGTGCACCAAAAGGAAGCTTGGGAAGGTAAATAGAACAGCAAGGGGAGATCAGCTGTGCTGCATGATTTAGTTTCGCTAGAAAGCAGGATTTCCTGCTTTTTTGCAAAACTAAACTGCATGGCACAGCTGATTGTTGGAAATACTGGTTTGGAGGAACTGGTAGCTTTTTTTAACTACCAGTTTGCCTGAACCAGTAGTTTTTATCACTACTGGTTTGCCCAAATTGGAGTGAACCGGTAGCATTTCACCAGGGGTGGGTTCTAAACATTTTTACTACCGGTTCTGTGGGCGTAGCTTATTTTGTGGACATGGGGTGGGGGGGGGGGGGGAATAATGTGACTGGGTGTGGCCAATTTTTTTTTTGAAGGGAAACAATTACGATATAATAAATAATACTAGAATATGATACTTGATTCTGTAACCATTAGGTTCCTGTAATACATATATGCCTTTGTATTTGTATCACATATATTATGCCTTTATATTTGTATCTCCTGTAACAAACATACCGTATATACTCATGTATAAGCCGACCCGCATATAAGCCGACCCCCCCAATTTTACCCCCAAAAACTGGGAAAACTTGTTGACTCGCGTATAAGCCGGGGGTGGAAAATGCAGCGGCTACTGGTAAATTTCAAAATAAAAAAAGAGTGGTCAAAAGTGCGAGGACCTGTCAGAAATCACTTTTTTCAGCCCTCTGGGTAGTCCTTTTGTGTACATGGACTACTCAGAGGGCTGAAAAAGTAATTTTTGACTGGTCCTCGCACTTGTGACCAGTCCTCAAACTTACGACTGTCCTCACATTTTACGTTTTTGCCCTATCTTGTCACCATGGTGAAGAGAAGCAGTTGTGAAATGAGTGACATGGTTTTAAGAATGCTGCACGGGCATAAATGTGAGGATGGTCATAAGTATGAGGACCAGTCAGAAGTGCGAGGACTGGTCACAAGTGTGAGGACCAGTCAAAAATAACTTTTTCAGCCCTCTGAGCAGTCCATGTGCACAAAAGGACTACTCAAAGGGCTGAAAAAAGTGATTTCTGACAGGTCCTCACACTTTTGACCGGTCTTCGCACTTATGACTGGTCATCATTTATGCCCATTGTAGCATTCTTAAAAACGGTGTCACTCATTTCACAACTGCTTCTCTTCACCATTTCACAACTGTTTCTCTTCACCATAGTGACAAGATAGGGCCAAAACGTAAAATGTGAGGACAGTCGTAAGTTCAAGGACTGGTCACAAGTGCGAGGACCAGTCAAAAATAACTTTTTCAGCTCTCTGAGTAGTCCATGTGCATAAAAGGAGTCCATGTGCATAAAAGGAGAGGGAGGAAGAGAGAAGATGAAGAAGAAAGGAAGAGGAAGTAGGGAGGAGAAGAAGTGGGGGGAAGAGAAAGTAAGAAGGAAAGAAAAGAGGTGGTAGGTTTGAGGAGAAAGATTGCTGTACAATAAAAAAGATGAAAGGGAAGAAAACCAACCCCAAACACATATAAAGATATTAAGATAAAGAATGAATTGTTAAACTTTAAAGAATAAAAGAGAACAAACATGAATAAATAGCAATAATTAGAAACACACATACAAACATACAATGT
>WNWU01000035.1:8863880-8912614 GCA_012654045.1 Ptyas mucosa
ATTTGCTCTCAGTATGGATTTATTATTTACAGACACTCATGTAATTATTTTCTTATTATATCTAAAGGACTATTCTTTCAGTTACATTAGTGTTACCTAATTTTGGCAATATCTATGGAGCTTCTCAATCATCCAGCTCATGGTTGTGCCAAAGATTCAAAAGGCAACTGGACTTTTTTGGTTTTTCTTTGCTTCTCACTCAAAAAGCTTCTTCAGTTTCTTCAGTGGGGGGAATGAAAGGATTTATATTCTTTACAGTCATCTGTTAGCACTCTGAGGTTGGTGGAGATGACTGCAAAGAATATAAGTCCTTTCATTCCCCACCAGTCAGTTAGAACTGAAGAAGTTTCTTGGATGAGAAGTGAAATGTTTTCAAAGAAAAACCAAGAAAGTCCGTTGCCTTTTGGAAAAAAGGACGTTTAGGTGAATCTTGACAACTTTAAGATGTGTGGACTTCAACTCCCAGAAGATCCCAGCTACTCATGAATTCTGAGAGTTAAGGTCTATATGTCTTAATTTAGCCAAGATTGAGAGACACTGTGCTCATTTGAGTTGCAAAAGCAGAGGTGGTTGGCATGCTAATTTTTTTCTCTCTCCTTCGCCTCTGTTTGGGAAAAGCTTCTTCCCCTCCTGCAACGACTTGCACAACTGCAAAATGAAACAGGACAGATGCAAAATCAAAAAAGAAAGAAATAGTTGCCGGAAAACAACTGGCTGGAGCTACGCGCTTTGCATGGCGGGACATGTAGTCTCAACTGCCCGCGGGAGCCTGGAGGGCTACAGTGGCTGGAACTGCAAGTCCCGAGAGGTTTTGCTCTCCGCAGCTGCAGTCCGAGCCCAGGAACCCGGCGCGGGCGGTGCGTCGAGGTCTATTGTCTTGGCATCTCCTCCTTCCTTCCTTCCTTCCTTCCTTCCTCGCTCTTCCCCGCCGGGGTTTTGCATCTTCCTCGCGAGGGCTCGCATTGTGAGTGCAGCAGAATGGGTGATGAGCAGGAGATCATGTGCAAACTCGAAAGCATCAAAGAGATCAGGTAAGGGGGTGCAGAGAGGGGGTTGCATAAAGATGCATCGCTTCGCCCCTTCCCTTTGGTCCCATTTTCACGGGGGCGTGTTTATGCAAGAGAAAGGAGAGGGGGGGGAGAGGCTGCTTCTAGCCAGCCGAGGGTCTCTTCTTCCTCCTTCCCCAGGAATACATCTGTATTTCCCATTCCCAGCGTTCACACGCCGGCTGATTTTGCACAAAACACACTCAGCTGCAAATTCTCTTTTCTCGGAAGAATCCAGTTTTCGGGGGACTCGCAATCCATTGAGCGAACTGTCCCGGCTGGTTTCATACAATCATAGAGTTGGAAGGAACCTTGAAGATCTTCCAGAGGCTCGGAGCTAACGTGGTTCAAGCTAATCAAGGGGGCTGTGTCCCAAAGGCGGTTTTTCAAGAGGCAACTGGACTTTATTGTTTTCTTTGAAGATATTTTGCTTCTCATCCAAGAAGCTTCTTCCGTTCTGACTGAATGGTGGAGAATATAGTATAATTTCCGTTCGGTCAGAACAAAAGAAGCTTCTTGGATGAGAAGCGAAATGTCTTCAAGCCAAACAAGAAAGTCCAGTTGCTTTTTAGAAAAAGTAACTTTGGGACAACCATGACCTGGATGACTGAGAATCTCCATAGACAAGGGGGCTGTTTGTGAACAGAGCAGGGAAGGTGCTGAGCTTAACGCCCCTGGCAAAGAGCTGCTGGGAAAAACAGGCAGTGAACAGATCCATTCCAAAGTTGTCAAAGAACACATTGGAGTTGTGGAAGGAGGCTTTGGGTCATTTGAAGCTTGATGAGTTTGTACAGGTAGTCCTCCACATACGACCTCAATGGAGCCCAAAATTTCTATTGCTAAGAGAGACATTTGTTAAGTGAGTTTTGCCCCGTTTTATGACCTTTCCTGCCACAATTGTTAAGGGAATCACTAAAGTTGTGAAATTAGTAACACAATTGTTAAGTGAATCTGGTTTCCCCATTGGCTTTGTTTATCAAAAGGACGCAAAAAGTGATCACATGACCGCAGGACACTGCAACCATCATAAATATGAATCAGTTCCCAAGTGTCAGAATTTTGATAACGTGACCATGGGGATGCTGCAATGGTCGTAAATGTAAAAGATTGTCATATGTCATTTTTTTCAGCACCAATGTAACTTGAAGCAGTCACTAAACGGACTGTTGTAAATAGAGAACTACCTGTATTGTTGTGGTTTGGCCCTTCATTTGTGACTGAAGTTTGTAGGCATGGATCTTGGGGTGAACAGTTTGCAAAGGGAAAAAGAACCTTTCAATGCATGGATGGACAAGATGAGGGTTTACTCATTTACTATGTCCTATTACAAGTTGTCCTTGACTTACAACAGCTCATTTAGTGACTGTTCAAAGTTACAATGGAATTGTAAAAAGTGACTTATGACAATTTTTCACACTTACAACCATTGTAGCATCCCCATAATCATATTATCAAAATTTGAATGTTTGGCAACTGATTCATATTTATGATGGTTGCTGTGTCCCCGGGTCATGTGATCATCTGTTGTGACCGTCTGACAAGCAAAGTCAATGGGGAAGCCAGATTCACTTAAAGGTGATGTTAATAATTTAACAACTGCAGTGATTCACTTAATAAAGAAAGATAAGAAAGGTCATAAAATGGGGTATAACTTGCTTAACAGAGTGTTTTGCAAAGTAAAACTGTTGCTAAATGAACTTACTCCATTTTATGAGTAAAATGGAAAATCCAGTTTCCTAAAATAAAGGCAGATATTAAAAAGGAGCAAATCCAGGGGTGAAATTCGACCGGTTCAGACTGGATTGCGCGTACTGGTAGCAACAATTTTTTTTAACAATTTTTTTTAAATCTTTCTTTTACATATTACATATTTTATGAACAGAGTATTGACCGGGTCACATCTTATACAACTTATAACATAGTTATATATTGATTTTTATAATCTATTCCAATCATCTTTTTTGTTTTTTCCAAATACAATTTACATATTTCAATTTCTGCCATGATATTCTTTTTCCCTACTTTTTTATCTTATCTTAATCTCTTCTTAATACATAGTATATAAAAAATATCACTATCCGCCCTTCAAATCCTAATTTCTTAGCATTACTTCAATTAATTATTTTATTTCTCCATTTATAAAGTATATTTCTCAAAATTTCCATCACATTTTTTAGCTATAAACAATATATTTCATCTTATTCAATTCTTACTTTGAAACCCTATAACTTAATTGACTTTCCACATCTTATCTTAATCTCTTCTAAGTACATAATAAATAATATCACTATCCGCCCTTAATTCCTAATTTCTTATTATAGCATCAATTAATTATTTTATTTCATCATTTATAACATATTATTTCAAAATCCCATCACACTTTTTTACATTTCAATTTTATCTCTTGATTTCAGTTATTTTCATAATTGAACAAAATTACCACTTCATATTTCATCTGCTGTTCATTTTACAATACACAATATACATCATCATATTTACTTTTTACATTCACAATTACTAATGTTAATACAGTTCCCTTAGATCTACTAATATATACCTTATTTCCCTTCCTCCTTTCCACTGTTCTTTTCCTTTTAACCATTTTCTCTTGGTCTCTCCAGAATTCCATTTCTTAATAATTTTCTCCCTTCATCCCATTCTCTTGTCGTCGTCTTTTTCTTTTTTTTTTCTTTTTATATTTATTATATCTTTTCTCCTGAATGCTTTTTCTCACTTTTGAGTCTATTATTCGCCTAATTCACCCCCAGCTTTTACCTAATCTTTTCCAATTTCTTTCTCTTCCTTTTGATTGATTCTTTTTTGGAAAATATTCCCCCCATCCATTCTTTTTTTGCCACTGTAAATCCCAGTGTAATCATTTAACTTTTTACCATCAGTTCCTTTAATATTATTTTCTTGCTTCTCATTTATATTCTTTTTCCTGTTTAGTGTGTTCTAACAAAGTTTCTAACTTTTTATTGCCCTTTATTGATTCGCGCATATTTTTAAGCATCTGAATTAATTCCTCACACATCCATCCACATCCATATTGTCAATTTAAAAAATTATTGATATTTTAACTTATATTTAATTAAGATTTAAGTCCATATTATTTCCAGATAATATCCAGTACAAATGTTTGTCCAACTCAATTTAAAGCTTTATTGTTTTCCATCTCCTTTAGAAGTCGAGACTAAGCGGTTTAAGTAGAAACAAATACTCCTTAAAATTTCTCACAGTTCTTGTAGTGATCAAGGTCACTTGTTATTTCTTTCAATTTTAAAGCCGGTCGTTGTAGTGCTTTCTTTCCACCAGCAGATGTCTCTCTCCAATCCACAATTCTCAGAACAAGAAAATATCCACCTTGCAAAAGTGTTTTAAATCCACATAGAAAATACTTTCTCTCAAATTTCTTTTCCTTTTATTGTTTTTAATTTCTCCAAGTTCAGTTTTAAATCCAATTGTAAAATTTCCTTTCTTGGGCTTTAATATTTTAACCTCCTCTTTGTTCTTCCTTCAGATTTCAAAACTGTCAAAATTATTTCAAATCTTCATTGAAAAGTACTTTCCCTCGGGTTTCTTTTCTTTGTATTAGTTTTAATTTCTCCAAATCCAATTTTAAATCCAGATATGAAGTTTTCTTTTCTAGGCTTTAGTACTTTAACTTCCTCTTTCTTCTTCTCCCTCCATTAAAATTCCCAAGTGCCAATTAGCCACTGGTTTCCTGGCCAGGACATCTTTTAAAGTTTTTTTAAAATCCCTTTTTTACCTGTGAGTTTGCCAATCACTCATCTGGTACCAGTACTCCGTTCAAACACCGCTCCTGCACAAAGTCTTATTCTGCCCAGGAGCCCGGCGGGGGCGGTGCATTGAGGTCTATTGTCTTGGCATTTCCCCCTTTCCTCCTTCCTCTCTTTTTCTCGCCGGGGAAATCTTCCGTGCGAGGAGCTCACATTGTGAGTGCAGCAGAATGGGTGATGAGCAGGAGATCATGTGCAAACTCGAAAGCATCAAAGAGATCAGGTAAGGGAGTGCAGAGAGGGGGTTGCATAAAGATGCATCGCTTCGCCCCCTCCCTTTGGTCCGGGTTGTGCGTACCGATAGCGGCGATTTTAAATGGTTTGCCGAACCAGTAAAAACCACCCCAGTTGGCCTTGCCCCCACCTGCCCATTCGCCTGGGTGCTTACCTGCCTTTGCTAGCTGGCCACGGGGACCGCCAGGAAGGCCACGTGGAAGGCAGGCAAGCAAAGATGTCAGGGCCACCTGGCCACGAGGAAGAGAGCTAGCAGCCTACTCCCTTCCCTGCAGCCCTGCCATGCTTGCTTGCCTTCCCGGCGGTCCACCACGCCCGCTTGCCTTCCAAGGTCTAGTCTCACATCCAGCCCTTGACGGGAGATGTGCTGCTTCTGGGCCAGGCCAGCCAGCAGCTGGATGGCCAGCCCTTGGGGAAGACACAGCCACTGCGTTGGGGCCAAGGAGGGCAGCGGTGGCACCGCATGTGCAGCCCCTGGATATCCGTCCTCCCTCCTGGAGTGCTGCTGCTGCCCCAGAGCTCACCTTCGCCTCTGCAGCCTGCTGGCCCCTTGGGGCAGCACAAATACCACTTTTCCCTTTTCTTTCTGGGCGCAGCACTTCTGCTTGTTGGGCCACTTCCCTGAAGCTGGCAGCTCCACAGCCACCTGCTTTGCTTTTTCCCTCTTTTTGGGAGGCTCGCGGGAGGCTTGCGCAGTGGCACCGGCATGGGGGAGGCAGGCAATCCAGACGCCCCATGCTGATGCTTTTTCGGTGCAGCTGCAGGCAAGCCAAGAGACAGTGGGATAAAGGGGCTGGTGCATTGGAATCTCCTCTGCCTCCACCTTCTGCTGGTGCCACCACACAAGCCTCTCATGAGGAAAAAGAGGGAAAAAGCAAAGTGGCTTGCTGCGGAGCTGCCAGCTTCAGGAAGTGGCCCAATAGGCAGAAGCCCCTCGCCCAGAAAGAGATGGGCAAAAGTCATTCTGTGCTGAAACAGAGGCATTCTGAGCCTTCAGTATACCCCAGGATTGCAATGCTGAAGGTTCGGAATGGAGCTTTTTTCATGAACGGCAGTAAAATGGGGAGGGGGATTTTCCTGCCTACCATTCTTCCCTCAGTCTGTGCTGAGCTTGAGGAATGGATGACAGGCAGGAAAATCCCCCTCCTCATTTCGTGAAAAAGGCTCCGTGTCAGCCTTGGAAGCCATATTAGGCCGAAAGCTTCAATGCTGCCACCTCCTCATGTGTGGGAAAGTAGGAGGGGGGATTTAGGAGAGTGGAATTAGTAGACATAATAGCATTCTTCCTATCGGTCAAGGTCAGGGGCTGGGTCGAGGTGGAACAGACGTTGATTGGAGCATATGATTGAAAGGGGAGGATGGTTTTGGGAGCTTTGAATTACTAAAGGAAAGCCCGGGCTTTTCAGATTCGGGATTTCCCAGATGTGCCAGTTTACCTATTCTAGTAAAGAGAACTTTGGAAAATGCCTGCTTCCGCATCTTTACTGGGAGATGGGGGTTTTCTGGAACGCTGACATTATCCTGAATCTGCCTGAAACTTAACAGCACCCCATAAGGGGGCTGTCAGGGGTACTGAGCCCCAGCATCGACCTAAAACCCCGGGTGATGCAAAGACTCAGTGAAGATGGAGGAGAAAGGAGAAATCGGAGGGAGGCCTGCCAGGGCCCCAGTTGCTCGAGGAATTGCTGATCCCTTGCATGCTCTTTCTGAAGAGATGGGACGAGCCATGCAGGATGCAGAGGAAGCCCTTCGTCTTGGAGCTTGGCCAGAAGCATCAGATTCCTGGGAGAGTCTTCAGCAGATGGAAGTGGGGAGCTTCACCCCCCCTTCCCAACCCCTGGAGGTGAGCTGGAGGCTAGCGAAACCAATATTCGCCCTCCCTGATCCGGGACATGGAGGCGGGATTTGTAGGATGCAGACCCCCCCTTACCCACCCAGAGGCCAAACAACAGGATTAGCGCAACATTCCAATCCTGCAGCAGTGGGGCATCAGGCTCAGCTGGCATACGGAAGGCAAAACCCCCCTTTTGAGGCCCCTCGCCAGCCTGCATTAGCATTACCTCCTGCAGAGAGCATACTGCCCGGATGGGCTTTCTTTCGTGGCCAGGGATGGATCCAATGCCAGGGGTATCCCACTGTCTGTTCTAAGCTTCCAGGGATCCCCCTGGCTCCCCTCCTATGGCCAAACGATCCTGGCACTGGAGGGGGGACTAATCCAGCAGCCAGCTAGACTGCCCCCCCCCCCCCAGCCCAGCAAACTTTACACCAGCCTGTTGGAATGCAACAGCCTGTTGGAATGCAACAACCAGGAGCAGCCCCGCACCAAGTTCTACCCCATCCAGCCGTGGCTGCTGCCCCCCCACCTGCGAGGCCAGCACCACCCCACTTCAGAGCAACCTTTGACAGGACGCCAGCCAAGCTAGCTTATTTCCTCAGCAGGGTCTGGATCAATATCGTGAGCAATATGAATTAGAACAAGATTTAGTGTCGGCAATCTCCGATGGAATGAATGAGGGGGAGGCTTCTGAATGGATAGCCCAGCTGCATAATGAGAGCGCTGCTGAACTAAATGATGCCGATGGGTTTATCACACTGCTCGGTCCCGATTTGAGGACCCAGACCGCGTAAATGAAAACAAAGTCACGCTAAAGGTCATGAAGCAAGGTAATCGGCCTATAAAAGACTTTGTATGGGAATTTAGACGAGCTGCAGGGAATCTAGGCCATTGGCCTGACCGCATACTCCTGCACTACTTTAAAGAAGCTACTGACCCAGAAGTCAGAAAAGCCTGTGGGATCCAGGGGGGTGCCTGAGTGTCTCCACGACTGGTATACCATGGACATGGACAGAGAAGTCCACCCCCCCCAGCCAAACCCCAGTACAGCAGCCGCCTCGAAACACGTTATTTAGAAACCCCATTTCAAAAGCTACAAATCGCACCCCCCCCTCAACCGGGGGGGCGATTAAGTGCTATTGCTGTGGACAGACAGGACATTGAGCTTCTGAGTGCCTGGCCCCTGCCCCAGTTTCACAACAACGACCCGCCACAGCTGCACGAGGCAGGAGGACTCCAAGGAAAGCCCTAGACACCAGCCGATTTGCCAGACAAACCGTGGAGATTCCCCTCCCCACTGAAGAGAGCGAGGAGCCTCTGGCAAAAGGAGCCCCTCCCGACGGGGCTAGCGGAGATGAAGACCCAATGGTGAGTGCACCCATCTCCCCCTTCTCAATTAAAGTAAAACTAGTGCTGCTGGAAACAGAGAAACAAGCAGAAGTCCCAGCAATAATAGATACCAGCTGCACCAGATGTTTAATCGGGCTTAAAGTGGTAGAACAGCTGGGGATCAGAACAACACCCTTAAAGCACCCGATTAAATTTCACCAGGTGGATGGGACGTTGATTGGGGGAGTCCCTGCCATCCATATTACTGAACTGATTAAATTAGAGATGGGGAAACATGAACTTATACAATTTATAGTAACCCCAAAGATGTCAGAATGTTGTGTCTTCGGCTCCCGAGCCCGGACCTCCGGAGGAGGAATCCTCCGAAAGTGAAGAGGAGGGGGCAAGGGACTCCTCCCCTGGCCCGTCTGGTTTGGCACCACCCCAGGCCCCAGCTGAAAGCCCTGTGGAAGAAAGCTCCTCTGAGTCAGACGATAATGAGGAGAGGGAGTGGATTAATCCCAGGTGGCGACGATCAGAGAGACGGGCTCAGCAAAGGAGTGGGTGGGGCCGAGCACGAGGTGATGAGTCACAAAGCCAACGCCCCACAAGGTATAAAAGGAACTGACCTTACCTTGTTGGCTTTTGTGACGAACAAAGTTTTACCCTGACTGCTTGTGTCCTGAAATACTGCAGCAGCGAAGCGTTTTCTTTGAAGCTCGTATTGGATATAAATACTTGGAGCCTTATCAGGGACTGGCCGTGGCAACTCAAAACAACAGCTGTCGTTATCTCTCCCGGGCTCGCTGCCAGCTCGTTGTTTATGGTTGGTAAATAAACAACTTCTGAATACTCCTGTTCGAGTGTGTGTGCTTGTCTGGGCTTCTGAAGCAGGGAGGGGACAGAACACAGAATCTATCATAGTGGGCCTGGCTTGGCTAGACAAATGGGGCCCCATCATCACATGGGAAGATGGATACCGAAAAATCAGAATAGCAGTTGGCCCATCACCCCCTACCCCTCATCCCAAACAGCAACCTACCCATAATGGCCAGTGGCCAGAGACAGCAACAGCTGGTTCAGACAGACCTCCAGGCGAACACCAGATGCCTAATGTATGCAGACTTAGCCGAAGCTTTCAGTGAGGAAGAATGTAACCTCCTCCCCCCTCATCGGCCCACAGACTGCACCATCGAATTACAATCAGGGGCTAAATTGCCAAAACCTAAAATGTACTCCATGACACCTGCTGAAATGACTGAATTGAGGAAGTACATTGACACCAACCTAGCCAGAGGGTTCATCGAGCCTGCAAAATCCAGCATGGCCGCCCCAGTACTGTTTAAAGAAAAAAAGGATGGTACTTTAAGATTATGTATTGACTTCCGGTCTATCAACTGTATTTGCATACAAAATACTTACCCCCTCCCACTGATGAAAGACTTACTGAACCACCTATCGAAAGGAAAAATCTTCACCAAGCTAGATCTAAGAGAATCTTGCTACCGAGTTCGCATAAAGGAGGGAGACGAATGGAAGACTGCTTTCAACTGCCCTTTGGGCAGCTTCCAATTCAGGGTCATGCCTTTTGGACTCCAGGGGGCCCCAGGAGTCTTCATGCAACGGATCAACGAAGTTTTGCATGAGCATTTATATCAGGGGGTTCTTGTTTATCTCGATGACATTCTTATATTCAGCGAAAATATAGAAGACCACGTCAAATTGGTCAGACAAGTGGTGAAAAAACTCCTAGCAGCCAAACCATGCAAAATTGTCCAAGTGCGAGTTCCATAAGGAAGCCCTTGACTACTTGGGATACAGGGTGTCGAATAAGGGGATCGAAATGGACCCAGAAAAGGTGAAGGCAGTACTGCACTGGCAGCCTCCACGCACCCGTAAGCAACTCAAGAGCTTCCTGGGGTTTGCAAACTTTTACAGGCAATTCATCCCTTCCTTCGCTGAGGTCGCACTCCCTTTGACAGAACTGCTAAAAACCGACCTGTCTCTCACCAAACCAAAACCTAGCCAGCCCTTAGCTTGGACAATGGACTGCCAAAAATTCTTTGAACAGTTAAAACGCCTATTTGCGTTGGAGCCAATCCTACAGTATCCTGACCTGAATAAGCCCTTCGTGGTTCAGGCTGACGCAAGTGATGTGGCGGTGGTGGCTGTTCTACTACAAAGGGACCCCCGGAAAAATCTAATGCCGTGTGCTTATGTATCAAGGAAGTTAATGGACACTGAGTGCAGATGGGCGGTATGGGAAAAAAAGGTGTTTGTGGTGTGATGGGCTCTCCTGTCCTGGAGATACTTCCTGGAGGGGGTGGAGGAGCCTTTTGAGGTTTGGACTGACCACAAGAATCTCGAGGCGCTGAAGACCCCCAGGAAACTTTCTCCAAAGCAGGTTGGTTGGGCTCAATATTTCAAACGCTTTAACTTTAACCTGAAATATATCCCGGAGGGTAAGAACCTTTTGGCTGACGCTCTCTCCCACAAACCCCAATTTGACAGCTGACAGAAAGAGATAGTTCACGCCATGATTTCAGATACTCAGCCAGCCGCCCAAGCCCGCACCAGAGCGCAAATGCGCCAGGGTTCAAACCTCCCCAAAGACAAGTTGACAGCGGAGCTAAAAGCGGCGTTCTCTAATGATCCCTGGTTCAAAGAACACCAGGCGGACCTCACCCTAAGGGATGGCTTGGCGTGGAAGGGGAATAAGCTTTACGTGCCCTGCAGCCTACGGCTCCTGGTACTAAAGAGAAGTCATGATTCTCACCTAGGGGGCCACTTTGGGTTTTTTAAAACCCTCCATTTGACTAGGGGGCAATTCTGATGGCCAAAGATGAAAACTGAAGTGGAAGACTAAGAGGAGCTGTGCCACCTGCGCCACCATGAAATACCGATCAGGGAAGCCCCATGGTCTTCTCCAGACTGTGGCTGAACCCACCAAGCCCTGGGGGGGAGATTGCAATGAACTTCATAGTTGAGCTCCCCGACAGTGGGGGCAATCAAGTCATTTGGACTGTCATTGATTTATTCTCCAAGCAAGCCCACTTCATTGCCTGCAGCAGATTACCCTCGGCTAAAAGACTGGCAAAGCTGTTTGTGAAACACATCTACAGGCTACATGGAGTCCCAAGGAGAATAATATCGGACCGTGGGGTCCAGTTTACTGCTAAGTTCTGGAGGGAATTTCTACGATCCATTGGGTCATCCCAGGGACTTACCTCGGCTTTTCACCCATTGACTAACGGATCGGCTGAAAAATTGAACTCAATGGTGAAACAGTACATTAGTTGTTATGTGAATTATCAACAGGAGAACTGGGCAGACTTGCTACCATTCGCAGAAGTCGCTTATAATAATGCAATACACACCAGTACTGGGTTGACCCCTTTTCAAATAACTATGGGCATGGATTTTGTACCGATGCCTAAGTTGCCTAGAGAGCCGCCCACTTCCATGTCCTTAATGGACTGGATGACCTCATTGAAAAAGGGTTGGGAGAATACTAAAAAAGCTTTAGTGGAGTCAGCGGAAAAATATAAGGCCCAGGCTGACAAACACCGGGGTCTCCAACCACCTTTCCGAATAGGTGATAAGGTGTATTTGTCAACCAAGTACCTAAGATTGAGGGTGCCCAGCAAGAAGTTTGGACCCAAATTCATAGGTTCCTTTCCTATAGTGATTAACCCAGTGACTGTCCAACTTAGGCTCCCTTGCATATTAGAGAAAATACACCCTGTTTTCCACAGCAGCTTATTGAAACCAGTCAGAGAATCTACCCTCAGACCTTTGGCAGCTGCTCCACCTCCTCCTTCAGTAATACAAGGGGAGACTCATTATGAGGTGAAGAAAATCCTGGACTCTAGACTCTATTTGGTGCATTGGAAAGTCTACCCTTTGGCTGAAGCTTCTTGGGTTAAGAGTTGGGATGTGAAGGCTGATGCACTCGTGAAACAGTTTCATGACAAATTTCCTGACAAACTGAAAGGTCCTCCTGGGAGGGGAGGGGGGTTAAAGGGATTGGTGCTAAGCGTTAACCCCTTCTTTTGTGTTTTGTCTGTTTTATTTTCAGGATGTGGTTCTTTCTGCAGGGGGGGGATGCCTGTCAGGGGGTGGAAGCCATATTTGGCCGGAAGCTTCAATGTTGCCACCTCCTCATGTGTGGGAAAGTAGAAGGGGGGATTTAGGAGAGTGGAATTAGTAGACATAATAGCATTCTTCCTATTGGTTAAGGTCAGGGCCTGGGTTGAGGTGGAACGGACGTTGATTGGAGCATGTGATCAAAAGGGGAGAAGGGGGATGGTTTTGGGAGCTTTGAATTACTGAAGGAAAGCCCGGGCTTTTCAGATTCGGGATTTCCCAGATGTGCCAGTTTACCTATTCTAGTAAAGAGAACTTTGGAAAATGCCTGCTTCCGCATCTTTACTGGGAGTTGGGGGTTTTCTGGAACGCTGACACTCCATTCTGAATCTTCAGCATATCCCAGGATTGCAACACTGAAGGCTTGGAATAAACCAGGGGTCTTCAAACTTTTTAAACAGAGGGCCAACTCATGGTACCTCAGATTGTTGGGGGGCAGACTGGATGGCTAGGTGCTCATATGACTGGGTGGGCGTGGCTAGGTGGTCATGTGAATGGGGCGTGGCCAATTTAGCAGACCATTAAACAATACATAGCAGCCCCTTTTCTATTCTGCATGAAGTTTTTTCTGTAGTTTTTTTTATTTTTTTTTATTTTTTATTGAAAAAGTTTTACCAATACAAATTTTTCCCCCTTTTCCCCCCCCTCCCTAGCCCCACATTATAAGATACATATGAAAACAATATATAATTCCGTCCCGTCCCCACCCTAACCCTCCCCCTCCTCCCTCTTCCCTCCCCCCCTTGACTTCCATTATATGCAATATTAATATTCCCAAACTATATGTTATTCAATCTTCCATATCTTTTTTCTATATTTACTAACATACTAACATAATCATCTCAGCTAAAAGCGATATAATATTTTCTAGTCTGATACTTATTCTGTACATACTCAATCCATAATTTCCATTCCTGTATATACTTCTCATGCGTCTGATCTTTTAAAAAAGCTGAAACCTTTGCCATTTCTGCAAATCCAGCCATCTTCTGGGTCCATTGGTCAACAGTCGGTAAAACATCACTCTTCCAATGTTGGGCAATCAACAACCTAGCTGCTGTCACCATATACAAAATCAATTTAGTTTCACCCAGTGTAAAGTCTTTAACTATACCCAGTAGAAAAAATTGCGGAGAAAATTGTATTTTTTTCTTTAAAACATTTTGCATAACCCACCAGATTTTTATCCAAAAAGCCCTCACTTTCCTGCAAGTCCACCAGATGTGATAGTATGTAGCATCTAAACAATCACATCTCCAACATTTTGGCTGCACATTAGGGTACATACAAGACAATTTCTTGGGGTCTAAATGCCATCTATAAAACATTTTATAAAAATTTTCTCGTAAATTTTGTGACTGTGTAAATTTAACATTCTGAACCCATATTTTTTCCCATGTTTCCATCATAACTGGTTGAGAGAAATTTTGTGCCCATTTAATCATACAATCTTTAACTAGCTCATTTTCTGAGTCTCTTTCTAACAGAACATTATAAACTCTCTTAATATGCATTGGACCTGTCCGCTTTATCTGTTCAACCAATTCTACTTCATATTCCATTAAACCAGTTTGTTGATCTTCTTTCCATCTCATCTGTAATTGATTGTACTGCAACCAAGTCAACGATTTCCCTTCTTCCAACAGTATATCCAAAGTCTTCAATCGCCACCTGCCCTTTTCAAAGTAAAGTAACTCTTTATATAAGAAACCCCCAAGTGACTTAATATTTGTATTCCACATGGTATCAGCGAGATCCAGCCAAAACGGAATCTTGTAATCCCAATTAGTTCGGTGCCTTCTCCAGACTCTCAACAAGGCATTTCTAAGTAGATGACTATTAAACACTTTATCCACTTTGTTATCATAAAATAAGTATGCATGCCAATCCCAAACCAGGTCATGACTTTCTATATTCAACAAGTCAGTCTTAGTTTTCCCAAACCAATCACTTAATTGTATCAATGCAGTTGCTTCATAATATAGTCAAAGGTTTGGGAGTTTAAGACCACCTCTCTCACGAGTATCTTGCATTATTTTCAGTTTAACTCTTGGTTTTTTATCATTCCAAATGAATTTGTTCAGTCCTTTTTCCCATTCTAGCAATGGTTTGTCTGATTTAAGCACCGGTATCATTTGAAATAAAAAGATAAGTCAAGGTAAAACGTTCATCTTTACTGCTGATATTCTTCCAAGCAGTGATAACTGCAGTTTCTTCCAGTTTTGCATATCTTTTTGTATCTTTTGCCACAGAACCTCATAGTTATTTTGAAACAGTTTAGCATTGGAGTCTGTGATTTGTACTCCTAAATATTTGACCTTTGAAACAATCTCAAAACCTGCCATTCTTTCCAGTTCCTTTTTTTTGCTCTCTGTCAGATTTTTGACAATCATTTTAGTTTTCTTCTGATTCAACCTAAAACCAGATACCATGCCATAATCTTCTATGATATTTTTCATCTGGATTATTGAATTCATAGGTTGTGATAGGGTAACAACCAGGTCGTCTGCAAATGCCTTAGTTCTGTAGTCCTCTTGCCTTATAACTATTCCAGTCAAGGAGTTCGAATCCCGTATTGCGTTAAGTAAGACTTCTAAAGTTAGAATAAATAATAACGGGGATAATGGACAACCTTGTCTGGTGCCTTTTTGTATGTTGAAATTCGATGTTAAACATCCATTAATAATAAGTTGTGCATATTGTTCTTGATAAATTGCACCAATCGCTTGTATAAACCGCTCCCCCAAATCCATTTTTTCCAAAGTCTTAATTATAAAGTTCCAATTCACTCGATCAAAGGCTTTTTCCGCATCCAAAAAAACCAGCACTGCAGAGATCTGTTTATTCTTATCTAGATAGTCCATTAAGTCTATGACTTGCCTAACATTCTCCTTCATATATCTGCCTTCAATAAATCCTGCTTGATCATGGTGAATTATCTTTTGAATAACTGGCATCAATCTGTTGGCTAGTACTTTTGCAAAGATTTTATAGTCTGTGTTTAATAAAGATATTGGTCTAAAGTTTTCTGGTTTTTTAGGACCTGATTCTTCTTTCGGAATCAATGAAACAAAAGCTGTTTTCCATGAGGAAGGTATCTTACCTCCTAGTTGTATATTACAAAATAAATCTTTAAGATGCTGAATCATTTCTTCCTGTAAAATTTTATAATAAATTGCAGTTAAGCCGTCCGTCCCTGGAGCTTTAGCTGTTTTTAATTGTTTTATAGCAAAACTGATCTCCTCCACTGTTATCAATTGTTCCAAGCTTTTCTTTTGAGTCGTTGAAATTTTTGAAATTCTCTTGTTTTCTAAATATTCATCTATGGTAATATTCTGTATGTCATCTTTAGCATATAACTTAGTATAATATTCCAAAAAGGCTTTTTTAATTAGATCTTGTTGATAAACTTCTTTATCAGCATATTCAGTACTATCAATAATTCGTGTCGATGCTTGTTTCCTCAAAGTATACGCCAACCACCTGCCCGGTTTGTTAGCATTGGAAAAGGTATTATGCTTTGCAAATTGTAAGTTAGTTGCCGTTTGGTCTGCTATAAGCATTTGAAATTGATCCTTCAGAAGTTTTATAGCCATTTGCAATTTTCCGTCTGTTGGTTTTTGTATCAATTGTTGTTCTTTCTTTTTTATCTCGGATTCCAATTGTAGTCTTTTCTTCTGCTGATTCTGCCTGTGTTTAGAGTTCATTTGAATTAGTACTCCCCGCATATATGCTTTACCTGCATCCCAAACTGTTTCAATAGGGGTACCTTTGTTCAGGTTAAATTTAAAAAACTCCTTTAAATGCTTTTTAAGTTCAATTATATTTTTTTCATATCTAAATAGATTCTCATTTACTCTCCAGGATCTTCTTTCTCTTTTGCCCATCTCGATTTCCATCCAGACTGGACTGTGGTCAGTCAAAGTCCTAGGAAATATCTTTATTTTCTTTACTTTAGAAAGTAAGTTAGAAGTTAAGAGAAAAAAGTCTATTCTGGAAAAGGATTTGTGCCTGTCTGAGTAAAAAGTAAAGTCCAATTCATTTGGGTTTCGAATTCTCCAAATATCTTTCAATTCCAAATCCTCTTTCAGTTCAAAAAAAGCTTGTGGTAGTTTATTCCCTATTTTGGCCGTAGTTTTTTTATCCAATCTAGGTTGGATTACTCCATTCCAGTCGCCCATTATTATAATGTTTGAATAGTCCCAATCCAGAATTTTTAAATGAAGTAACTTGTAAAAGTTTTCCTGCTGTTGATTTGGGGCATATATTCTGACCAACAAGATTGGTCCACCATCTGTAATAACTTCAATTGCAATATATCTTCCATCTTTATCTACTTCTATAGTTTTAGCTACAAGTCTCTTATTTATATATATCACCACTCCATTCTTCTTTTCCAAATTTGAAGCAGCAAATTGCGTTCCCAATTTGGATTTATCAAGTATTTCTGATCTTGCAATTTTACATGAGTCTCCTGTAAGCAAATAACATCATTATGAAATTGTCTCAAATAGTGAAATATCTTCCTTCTTTTTTGCGGAGAATTCAGTCCGTTAACATTCCAAGACAAAAATTTAAGTGCCATTTGACCCTGTCTGAAGTTTTGAGAGCAATTGTTGAAGATTCTCTCCTACGGTAGCAATCTTCGGTTTAACTCCTCCCATGACTTCAGCTTGCTGCTTATCTTTAGGTCTTTTCTCACGCTGTGGCTTTATATATTCTTGCTGCTGTTGCTTCATTTGTTTAGACATTGCTCTGGTTCTACGTTGCTCTTCCATTTTGGATGTTGTTACTTCCAAAGCCATCGCCTCCTCTGTGATGGTTTTAGACATTTCTTCCAAAGGAGAAGCTTCAAATGGTGCAAAAGGGTCAACCACAACACCACCTACTGCTCCCATTAATTCTCTTGCCTCCCTTTGCGACTGCCTTATTTGTGCTTCTGTTTCTTGATCAATCTCAGCTTGTAGTTGAGCTTCCTTATCTATTGGTGAAGATGTGCGTGGAGGAGGAGAGCCCGCTTTCAAAAAGTTATAATAAAATTCGTCTGCTTTTTCAATAGTGTTAAGGCGGTATCTCACTCCTCGCAGCCTCAATATTACACCTATTGGCGCATCCCACCTGAATTGTATGTTCTGTCTTTTCAATTCTGCCAGCAAAAATCCAAAATCCTTTCTATCTCTTAACATTTTGGGTGGTAATTCTTTAAAAACTCCAATCTCACTTCCATCAACTTGAACTGTTGTAACAAAAGAATTTTGCAAGATTTCATTTCTCATTCTTCTGTCTGTAAAGTATATAACCACATCTCTAGGCAGTTGTCTTTGTACCGCCACACGAGAATTAACTCTGTAGACCTTGTCCATCTTGCACAAAACCACGTCTGGTTCCACTTTCAACATAACTGCCAAAGCCTCTGCACAAATTTTCCTGAGATCTTCCCTGGTGTTCTCTTTTACACCTCTCAGTCTAATAGCATATTCCATTGATCGAAATTGCATCATAGTAATCTCATTTTGCATTTTTTGTGTAACTTCTTCAATTTCTATAATTCTTGAATCAGAAGCTCTAAATTTGGTCTCCATCTCTGAGGCAAGATTCTCCACTTTTTTATCAATCTGCAACACTACCTCAGACAGGCCTTTAACCACTGTTTGAATATCTTGTTTAACTGCATCATATTTCTCTTGAACCATTCCTTTAACCTCCTTCTCTGATCTTTGAATTTCTTTAATAATAAGGTCATATTGACTTTCTTCCTTTGTCTGAGATTGCAACTGCTCTGTTTGAGGCTGTTTCTGTTTATGTGTGGGGGAGCCCCCCCCCCCCGGTTGCTTTGTTGCCATTTTACCTCTTAAGGATCTTCCTTTTCCACAAACTCTAGCAACTTTTCCCAAAAAGTTCTCCAGATTCAATCAGGTCTATAAAAGTCAATTGGTATTTTTATTTTATTTTATTTTATTTTTTGGATACTTTTCTGCCTCTTCCAGCCGGATTTGTTACTTTAAAATGTAGCCGGATACACTGATCAGATTACTTTCGCTTTCAGCTTTCTCCACTGAAAGCAAGCGCCATTTTTCCCCCCCTTTCTCAGAGCCAAATTACTTTCACTTTAAGAACTCTTTAAAATAGTCCAAAAAGCTTCCAATACTTGCTGTTTAGTGAGAAGTTTGAAATCTTCCTTATTTTTCGTTGTTATTGGTAATGCTGCCGCGCTGTCTTGCTCTGCTTTGAAGCAGAGTTTCCCAGTCGTCCGGAGCTTCAGCGGGGTGGATAGGGAGTCCCACCCTGTTAACTCCCCAGAAGCAGAAAAAGCTTTCTGGGGGTCTCACAGGGGACTCTACCTGCAGCCGCCGGCTCTCCTCACAAGCACCTCGAGTCTCGGAGTTTTTTGAGCCGTTTCAGTTGCCGAAACGGCTCTTTTACGGGCGATCGGGCTGGCGGTCTTCAAAAGACCGTCAGCGACAGCTGACGGCAACAGCGGAAGTCCTCTAGTTTTTTTTTTTAAATCGGGGAGAGGTTGGCAATGCCTGGGGAAGGAAAGGCATGCTTTCCACAGGTCCCAGGGCTATATTTAAAGGACAAACTAATGTCATTGTTGTTGGGAGATTCATTGTTGAGGTGATAGTAACTGGATGTGTGATGTTCACTGGAGCAGTAACTGGAGTTGGTAAATTGACAGGTGTGGTGAGTGTCATGGAAAAGTCATGGACAAAGGGCTGGTTATGGTAACAGGGTGGCCTAAGCTCTTTGGGCTGGAGATGTTAACCGTGCTCAAAACATTGGCTGGACTTCTCATATTCATTGTAGCAGCCACAATGCAAGGAACTGATCCTTCAGTACTCCCCCCTCCCCCCTGCAATTGTCAGCCACTGCACCGCTTCTCCGGGGAAACAGCCACATCTCGAGTGCATTATTTTGCAGCAGGGAGGATGGCATGCCCCTTTGCGGATCCCACACTTGTCCTACCCCCCACCCCAGACTGACACACCCTGCCCTGCCTCACCCGCCACCACGTAATTGTTTATTTATTTATTTATTTATTATATTTATATACCGCCTTTCTCCCATAGGACTCAAGGCGGTGTACATTTTAAAAGATCATTCACATGTTCATGTTTAACCCCGCCTGTTGGAACATCAGGGTCTTGAGGGCACGGCGGAAAGCACGGAGATCAGGGATATTCCGTATCTCTGGGGGCAGTTCATTCCAAAGGGTTGGAGCCCTCACAGAGAAGGCCCTCCCCCTGGGAGTCACCAGTCGGCATGATTTGACAGACGGTACCCTGAGTAGTCCCTCCCTGTGAGAAGGAACTGGTCGGTGGGAGGCTATTGGTGGCAAAAGACGGTCTCGTAGGTACCCAGGTCCTAAGCCATGGAGCGCTTTAAAGGTGATGACTAACACCTTGAATCGCACCCGGAAGACCACCGGGAGCCAGTGCAGCTCGCGCAGGAGAGGTGTTACATGGGCGTAACGAGTTGCGCCCATAATCATCCGCACGACTACATTCTGGACCAGCTGGAGCCTGCGGGTGCTCTTCAAGGGGAGCCCCATGTAGAGAGCATTACAGTAGTCCATACGGGAGGTGACTAGGGCATGAGTGACTGTACGCAAGGCGTCCTGATCCAGAAAGGGACGCAACCGGCGGATCAGGTGAACCTGATAAAAGGCCCCCCTGGCCACAGCCATCATGTGCTCTTCTAAAGATAGCCGTGAATCCAGGAGACACCTAAGTTGCGAGCCCTCTCTGTGGGAAGTAAGGTCTCATCCCCAATTGTCAGTGATGGTACCAGCTGACTATACCGGGATGCCAGAAGCCACAGTCACTCAGTCTTGGAGGGGTTGAGTCTGAGTTTGTTTCTCCCCATCCAGATCCGCACGGCCTCCAGGCAATGGGACATCACAGTAAGGGCATCATTGGGGTGGTCCGGGGTGGAGATGTATAGCTGTGTGTCATCAGCATACTGATGAACATTCACCCCGAAACCACAGATGATCTCACCTAGCGGTTTTACATAAATGTTGAACAAAAGGGGTGAGAGGACTGATCCTTGTGGCAGCCCACAAATAAGGTGCCTCGAGGTCGACCTCTGCCCCCCAGCAGACTGCGAACGGTCAGAGAGGAAGGAGGAGAACCACCGAAGCACGGTGCCCCCTATTCCTAACCTCTCCAGCCGGTGCAGTAAGATACCATGGTCGATGGTATCAAAAGCCGCTGAGAGATTTAATAGGACCAGGACAGAGGAACAACCTCTGTCCCGAGCCCTCCAGAGATCATCAACCAATGCGACCAATGCTGTTTCTGTGCTGTATCGTGGCCTGAAGTCCGAATGGTACAGATCCAGATAGACAGCTTCATCCAGGTATCGGGGTAGTTGTTGTGCCACCACACTCTCAACAACCTTCACAACGAAGCGAAGATTGGAGACTGGACGATAATTTGATAATATAGCTGGGTCCAGGGAAGGCTTCTTGAGGAGGGGCTTCACAACTGCCTCTTTCAAGGCGGTGGGAAAGACACCCTCACTCAGAGAAGCATTTATAATCCTCTGGAGCCAGCCTCGTGTAACCTCCCGGGAGGCCAGTACCAACCAGGAGGGACACGGGTCCAATAAACATGTGGCAGCACTAAGCTTGCCCAGAATCCTGTCCACATCCTCAGGAGCCACAGAGTCAAACTCTTCCCGGATAACACTCTCAGGACCTACCCCCATCTCCTCCCCTGGATCTACCCAATCGGAGTCCAGGCCTTCCCGAATCTGAGCGACTTTATCATGCAGGAATTGCACAAAATCCTCAGCTCGACCCTGTAAAGGGTCTTCACGCACCCCCACCTGAAGTAGTGAGCGAGTCACCCTAAACAGTGCTGCTGGGCGGTTCTCTGCAGATGCAATAAGAGCGGAGAAGTAGCTAGACTTCACTGTTTTTATCGCCACTAGGTAGGTCTTAATATAAGATCTCACCTGTGTTCAGTCAGATTCAGATCGGCTTGTCCTCCAATCACTCTCCAGGTGTTTTTTCCGACGCTTCATCTCTCTCAGCTCCTCAGAAAACCAAGGAGCTAGTCGAGATCGGTATCGGGTCAGAGGCCGCAAAGGCACGACGCGGTCCAAGGCCCTAGTAGCTGCCCTGTCCCAGGCCACCACCAGGTCCTCAGTCGAGTCGTGAGCCAGAGTCTCAGGAAATGGCCCAAGCTCTGTCAGGAACCTCTCAGGGTCCATCAGGCACCTGGGACGGAACCACTTGGTTGGTTCCGTCTCCCTGCGGTTGGTGAAAATGACCTGAAAGTCCATGTGAAGGAGAGAATGATCAGACCATGACAAGGGCTTGATGTCTAGATCCCCTATTCTTAGATCATTCAGCCACTGATCCGAGACAAAAATCAAGTCCAGAGTGTGATTCCCCAAGTGGGTGGGGCCTTGAACTACCTGGGTCAGGTCCATGGCCGTCATGGAAGCCATGAACTCCTGAGCCACCTCCGACATCTCACCAGCAGATGGCAGGTTAAAATCCCCCATAACAATAAGTCTGGGGGTTTCCACCGCCACCCCGGCTAAACGTCCAGCAGCTCAGGCAGGACCGCCGTCATGTGGCAGGGAGCCAGGTACGTGATCAGTAGGCCCATCTGTATCCCCTGACCCCACTTCACAAGGAGGGACTCACATCCGGCTATCTGAGGAACAGTGGCCTCCCTCGGGCAAAGACTTTCTCTAATAATTGCTGCCACTCCCCCGCCCCTTCCCTGAGTCCTTGGCTGATGGAATGCATGGAAACCTGGCGGGCACATTTCCACAAGGGAACTCCTCCCTCCTGGCCTAACCAGGTCTCCATAATCCCTGCCAGGTCAGCACCCCCCTCCGAAACAAGATCGTGAATGAGGGGGGCTTTATTTACCACTGACCTGGCATTACACAACATCAGCCATAGACTCAGGGCCTGAGACTCTGAACAACCTGGGGAATGAGGAATGCTTTGGGGGTCGGTGTGTGCAATCGCTCGCAAACAGTGAGTGCGCACTCCCAAAACATAATATGGCCCCCTGCTACCGTCATATCTGCCCCTCCCACTTATTATACTAATGCCCATCATTTCGTCCCCCTGTATCCTTGTCAAATTTCTGTCCCCATCCTCCCCGCCGTGATCATCAGACCCATTACCCCATTCAGTGGATTTATGGATCCCCCCAGATCCAGTCCCACAATCCCTTCCAGAACCCCTTGAAATAGAAGTTAAAAATTTATCTAAAAAACCCCAAAGCCATCGGTTTTTTGCAAACCACCTCTCGGGGTTCCAAAACCCGTCCTCAAGGGCGGCCCTCGATAACTGAGAGGGCCAGACATGCGAGAGGGGGGAATCTCGCAGTGCAAGAAACTCCGCAGTTGAATACATCGAAGATAGGAGTGAGCTGAAGGAGATGCAGGATCATTTTCTTCTAAGAGTGTTAGAGATGGTTAAGACAGGTAAATTAAAATAAGGGAGGGAATAGATGTTAAAGGAAGACCAATATGTTACAAGTGTCATTACATCAGAACATCATCGCCCTCTCACGACAATGTTGTTGTGAGTGGCCTTCAGGGTATCCAGGCCCATCATGCCAGTGGTGCCGAAGATGGTGATTTTATTGCAGGCTGTGGGAGCTGGGCCTCCAGTTGCGTGGCTTCCCTTCATGCCATTGCCATTGCCTCCTCATCAGTCCAGCCCAGGGCCAAAGCAAGCCCTTCTGCCTGGAGCTCTGCCCAGGGACGCAGGGCTAGCAGAAAGTGGCACTTTGCTGCCTCCGATCCTCTGGCAGACAGAGCGCCCATGAGCTGCAGCTGAGGCCAGTCACTCAGGGTTGCAGCAGAATGAGCAACCAAAGCCCGTCTCTTCCGCTGATGCGCCTGCCTCCCCTCCCCTGGTTCTCAGGAGAGCTGCTCACTGATCCTGGGTGCCTGAGGGAAGCGGCTGGGTGGCCATTTTGAAAGGGGCGGGAGTGGTTTATGCAAGCCGTGGAATAGAGCCTGAGCCTCCTTGGTCGGGGCGCCTCCCTGGGAATTGTTGCCCAGTCCGGCCCGGGTATTTGGAAAAACAGGACAGTGCAGAAGGGGGAAAGGGAGAGGAGGAGGAAGAGGAGGGGCTTTACCCAGAGCCAGCCGGCAGATAAAAGCTGCAAGGCTCTGCTGTAGTTCTTTCGGGCGAGCTGTCCCCGCGCGGCTCTCCAATCCCTGCCCAAACTGGCCAGGAAGCGGCACGTCATCTTGTGCCCGTTCTTGGCCTCCTGCCGCCGGCTTCTTGATGCGAGCAGAGGCTGCTGGTTGGAGCGAAGGGAACCACAGTGCTGGGTTCCCGCGCCTGCGATTGCCAAGGCATAGCTAGAATTGGAAGAAAAGGCTGCGCAGCTGTGGCAGAAAGAACCGGAGCAACACCTAGCAGTTTGGACAAGAAGGCACAAGAGAGGTGGTGACTGCTCTCGCTGGTAACAGCCCACCATGCCAATTGTTTTGGTTTTTTTAATAATTTTTAAAAATTTTCTTTTAATACAAGCATTCCATTTTACGTTAAACAGTGTGTCATCTGAGTATAAAATTCTTTGTGTCTTAACAATTAAATTTACCACCATATTCATTTCTTACATTCATTCTTATATTAATACTAAATAATAATAATACTGATAAAATAATATAAACCTAACATTTCTCTTCTTATCTATTTTTACAATATATTGCTTTCATATTTATTCACTAACCATTGATAAAATAACTCCCATATATTATAATAATCTAATTCTTCTTTTTCTTGAATTGTGTTAATCTATTCATTTCTGCACATTCTAATATTTTCTTAATAAAACAATTTATAGTAAAGAAACTGTATATTTGATTATCCATGTAATAATTGCAGCTAGAATTGTATTTGCACAAAATTGGAAAAGTGAAGAGATCCCTATAGATGAAAAAGTGATTAAGAAAAAAAAAAGCCCACCGTGCCAATTGGAGTAAGATGCAAATTGGTGTTGCTCTGGTTCTTTCCACCACAGCGGCGCAGCCTTTTCTTCCAATTCTAGCTACGCCTTGGCACTCACAGCTGCGGGAGCTCAGCACTGCGGTTCCCCTCTTGTCTACTCGTGACAAGAAGCCGGCGGCTGGGCTGGAGGAAGCCTAGGACAGGCACAAGGTGACACGCTGTTTCCAGACCAGTCAGGCCAGCGGGTGAGCAAGCAGGTGGCCCTCAGGGACAGTGGTGTATTAACCATTAAGCAGACTTAGCATGTGCTTAGGGCTCCAGGCCCAAAGGGGGCACCATAAAGTTGAGAAAGAAATAAAACCCAATGAAGATTTGTAAAAAAAACAAAGGAGGGGGGCATTAAGATTTGTCAGTGCTTAGGGCGCCAGTGAACCTTAATTCACCACTGCTCAGGAAAGAGCGCTGCTCTGGGTGACACATCCCCCAGGCGTGGGCTAGATTCAGGACCCAAAGTGGAGGTGAGGGCGAGCGTGTGGCAGGCACCCGGAGGCCCCACAGAAGCCAAGAGGCAGGTCCGAAAGGCGGCTGAGGCTCACCGTTTGAAGATCCCTGCTCTAAACCATGGATGGTTTAATTGTACCTTAATGGATATACCTCATTTGTGCTGCTTTTGCACAAAATCCAAGCTACAAAACGCCAGCAATCATGAGTTGAACAGGATGTGGCTAAAGCAGTCAACATGTTTGTCCCAAAGATGCCTCTTTTTCAAGAGGCAACTGGACTTTCTTGGTTTTCTTTGAAGACGTTTTGCTTTTCATCCAAGAAGCTTCTTCAGTTCTGACTGAATATAAATCCTTCCATTTTCCACCATTCGGCCAGAAGAAATTTCTTGGATGAGAACTGAAACATCTTCAAAGAAAACCAAGAAAGTCTAGGTGACTTTTGGAAAACAGCACCTTTGGGCCAACCATGACCTGGATGACTGAGAATCTCCATAGACAGTCAACATGATAGGTTGCAAATATGTAGAGCTTTAGTCCATCATCGCAATGACCATCCTAACGTCACAACCACACCCTGCAGACCTCGTGGTTTGGAAGCTAAGCTTCCATTCGTCTTTCATTGCCAGACTCTTCTGTTGCAGTGAGGCACGATCAAATACCTTCTGGCCAGTGATGAAATGCACTTACCTTTGCTACTGGTTTGGGAGTGTGAGCACTCGTGCCTCTTCTGCGCATGCGCAGAGCCTTCTGCACATGCACAGAGGGTAAAAAATGGGACATAATGATGTCCTGGTGGGTGGACGGAGCCTCCCGCCACCGGTGCTACCGGTTCATGCGGGCCGGATAGATCCGGCTGGATTTCACCACTGCTTCTGGCGACCCTGAAAATGTCACCCAGCTTCTCCTTCTTCTCCATTTCTCCCTCCCCCCACACCTAGAAATAAAACGCTGCAGATGGAAAAGATCAAAGCTCGCTTGAAAGCAGAATTTGAGGCTCTGGAATCTGAGGAGAGGCACCTGAAGGAGTACAAGCAGGAGATGGATCTCTTGCTGCAGGAAAAGATGGCCCACGTGGAGGAACTGAGACTCATCCATGCTGACATCAATGTTGTAAGTGGAGGGACGGGAAGAGATTCCAGTTGAAATTTTCTGGACGCTGATACAGTCAGAGGGACCTTGTGGAGGGTTTTCATCAGTGGGCAAAGGGGGAAAAGCTTGAGGATCTAAAGCCCTGTCTTGCAACAAATGGTTGCTATCAATTTTTATACAGATAGTCGTCAATTTACAACCACAACTTAACCCCAAATTTCTGGCATTAAGTGAGTCAGTTGTTACATGAATTTTACTCCATTTTATGACCTTTCTTGCGACAGTTGTTAGGTGAATCACTGCAGGGGTTAAGTAAGTAATACAGTTTAAGTGTCTCTGGGTTCCCCATTGACTTTGCTTGTCTGAAGATCGCAAAGGGGGATCACGTGATCTCAGGACACTGAGCCATTCATAAATATGAACCAGTTGCCAAGCGTCTGAATTCTGATCAGTGACAATAGTAATAGCACTTAGACATATATATCGCTTCATAGTGTTCCACAGCCCTCTCTAAGCAGTTTACAACAATCTGGGTCCTCATTTTAGTGACCTCAGAAGATGGAAGGCTGAGTCAACCTTGAGCTGGTCGGGATTGAACTCCATGGAGTATTACAGAGTTAGCCGTAATACTCTATTCTATCCACTGTACTACCACAGTTCCTGGATCACGTGACCATGGGGATGCTGCAACAGTTGTATGTGTGAAACACAGTCTTGTCACTTTTTTCAGTGCCATTGTGACTTTGAATGGTGACTAAATGAGCTGTTGTAAATTGAGGATTACCTATATTCTCAAGGTGACCTTGCTGTATTTTCCAGAATTTCCTGCCAATCTACGGTGGCTGGCTGAAAACGAGGTTGCAGTTCTAAAGCACACTAATCTGGGGGGGAAATGTGTGTCTTTCAGCCGCATCCTTCTTTTTCTGTGTTCTTTACCCAATAAGATACATCCTCTGCCCTATTTTTCTGCTGTCTCTGGAACATTTTACATGAGAAAAGAAAGCCTAGCATTAGAGGGAGGCCACCACGATCACCCTCAGTGACCTCAGGTTGGAAGATTGGGACCAGTCCAGTGGTGGGTTGCTACCAGTTTGGCCTGGCTCTACCGAATAGGTAGTAACTTTGAGAACTAGTTCTCCGAACCGGTAGTAACGGCAGCCTGGCCATGCCCCCGAACCGGTCCCCCGGTCGTTGCTCACTCGCTCACCCGACACATCTGTTGGACGGTAAGCTGACCGGAGGAAAGAAGCTTCTTAGCCACAGAGCACCAAAAAATCCTTCAGCCGGTGAGAAAAAAGCTGCACATGCGCAAAGATGGCAGTGACTGGAGGTCTTTCCGGCACTGTGCGCCAGCAGCTGGGAGGAAAAGAAGCCTCTCAGCTTCCAAGTTCAGTAGCAGGCTCAGTCCCTTCATAGGGTCTGTCAGGATGGCCTCCTTTCATTATCCAAGAAAGAAAAATCCCAACTCCATTTTCATAGAGAAAGGTAACTTTTACTGAATATAAACAGAATGCAGTCAAAGAAAAGCAAGGTCTGAAGCAAAGGCGCAAAAATCACATATAGAAAGCATTCCCACCCCCAACTGTCCAGCGTAAATCATCCAATCTACTGGTCCTCCAGGGGTCATGTGGGAGCACATGTCTGGCAGTGTCATCATCTGGCTATGCCATGACTGTTGACCTTGAAACGTTATCAGCTTCAAAGAAAATGGTGCAGTAAAAATGCACTTTCGTTTTCCTCCAGCTCGCTTCCCCCCCCCCCCAAGAGTCCCCCTAGCTCCCCCTCCCCTGTTCCATGGCAGCCGAGCAAGTAAGCATTGAAAGAGTGGAGGCTGACAGGGTCACTTTTCTCCACGCCCGAGAAAGATCAAAAGGTGTGGAGCAGCCTTTAATGACGAAGTCGGCGTAGCTGCCTAGACAAGGTAAAAGAAAACGAACCACTGAAGGAAGGAGCCTCCCGAAGCTGCCGGCGTTGCAGCCGCCCCCCCCCCCCCCCGCTTTGCAGCTTGGAGCTCCAAGTGGAAGAGGTCCTTGGCTGTTGTGAAGAAGCGGCAGCTCTGGGTGTGCCACGCCCGCTTCTTTCTCTTTGAGAGCCACTTTGCAAACAAGGTGCAAAGCGGCTCTCACAGAGAATGAAGCGGGCGTGGTGCACCCAGAGTTGCCACTTCTTCGCAACAGCTGAGGATGGAAGAGTTCGCTCAGGAGCGACGCCGGCGAGGAAGGTGGCCGGGTTGGAGGGAGGTGTAGCCTGATCTCTCTGGGATGGGTAAACAAGCATGGGGAGGCAAAGGGACTTGGCCCCCCACGTGTTGCACCCTCCTCCCAGCCTTCGCCCACACCTCCATGCCACCAGCATCTCCTGAAGCAGCCGCCGTTGGAGCAGCAACAGGAATTGGGGCAGCCTGGTAGCAACCAAGAGTCGTGCTTTCCTCTAACTGCTGTGGGTGGCAGAGGGAAACAGGTGCTTCTCTCTGCACAGAGCTTTCCGGGTGAGATTTGGAGGAAAGTGCAGCTCATGGCTGCTAAATTTCGCTGTGCTGCACCAAACTCTTTCCCATAAAGAGCAATGAAGAAGAGAAACAGCCACTGACCTAGAGAACACGTGGACTGGAGCAGCTCCACTAGCTGTTTCTTCCCCTTCACTAGCACAGCACAGCGAAATGTAGCAGCCATTATCTGAGCTTTCCGCCAAGGCTCATTCGGAAAGCTCTGTGCAGAGGGAAGCACTTGTTTCCCTCTGCTGCCCACAGCACTTAGAGGAAAGCATGGCTCATGGCTGCTAAACCACCTCTCGTTTCTTCCCCTTCGTTCATGCAGCACAGCGAAATGTAGCAGCCATGAGCTGTGCCTCTAAGTCAAATCTGGAAAGATCTGGCTGGGGAGGAGTGCCTTCATCCGCCAGCTTAGGGCAATGGGCTCAGCTGAAGCCCAGATGAGCTGAGGAACTGCGGGGAGCCTCCCGTGTGTTGCACCCCCCTCCCAGCCTTCGCCCGTGCCTCCGTGCCGCCAGCATCTCCCAAAGCCACCGCCGTTGGCGCTGCGGAAGGGACGGGGGTAGCCCAGTAAGCTGGGTGCCCCAAAATGGCACAGAGGCGCGGAGCGAAGGCTAGGAGGGTGGTGCAACACGCAGGAAGCTCTCCACAGTTCCTTGGCTCGTCTGGGTTGCAGCTGAGTCCGCTGCCCTGAACCGGCAAAGTGGGTTGCTCCGGCTGCAACCATGGGGAAGGCCCATCAAAGGCGAGAAAGGGTGCTTTTCAGCCAGGAAGGGCAACGGAGGGAAAGCCGAGACTACCACCACCCCACCGCGTCCCAACCTGGATATGGGGCCGGAAAGTCCCAAAGATTTTAGCCACCTTTTCGGTGGGCGTGGCTTGGGGTCATGTGTGTGTGTGTGAGTGATGTCACGTTGGCCACACCCAATCAGTCACACACACACACACACACACCTAGCCACACCCACAGAACCGGTAGTAAAAAAAATTAGAACCCACCACTGGACCAGTCATTAAGCTATAAGGGAGAGATTTGCTCAAAGACTAGATCTTCTGCTTCTCTTCCAGATGGAGAACACAATCAAACAGTCCGAGAATGACCTGAACAAGCTCCTGGAATCAACACGCCGTCTCCATGAGGAATACAAGCCTCTCAAAGAACATGTGGATGCTCTGAGAATGACTTTGGGTTTGCAAAGGTTGCCTGATTTGTGCGAAGAGGAAGAAAAACTTTCTCTTGAGTAAGTTGAGGAGCCACTTACCTTAATGTTCTAAAGTCCATTTCTGGGTCTGGTAGAAGTAAGGAGGGGAAAGTGAAGAGGTCCATGGATGCATTAAATAGTATATTGGGAGTACCAATACACTATTGGTACTATTGGAGGCAGGAAACAGCCTGTTTCCCTACTTCTGGTGGGCCCAGAAGGCCCAAAGATCAGCTGGCTGTTACGTGCATGTGTGCCAGAGCTGAGCTGGTGTGCCCACTGATATGGCTATGAGTGCCATTTGTGGCATGCATGCCATAGGTTTGCCATCACGGCCCTAAAGGAATCTTTGAGGGCTGAACGCCAAGAGGCACGGATTTCCTCTGCCTTCTGCGTTCCCACCCTGCGGTGAAGTGAACCAAACAGGTCGGGGTTTCCCTCCCCACTAAGAAGCCCTGCCGAGCTGGCTTGCAAACTCCGCTGAGCGTGGCTCCAACATTCAGCTTGCGCATCTCTCCCAGCCGAAGCACCACATTTGTTTGCTTGCTGGTCGCCTCTGAGGAGGGACCTGCACTCAGGCTGCCTGGGCCCCTGCTGTGGGGGAGAGGGGGAGAGGAAAGGAGGGGTGTATGTCTCCGAAACAGGATTCAGGTTGGGGTTGCCTTATTTTGCGTGGATCTCTAACACTTGACTTTGCCTGCCAACCTCCATTCCCCGTCCACAGCCCAAGTTGTTGGATTCACACAACACATGAAGCTGGGCAGGAGAGCACGGATGGATGGATGGGACAGAGAGAGAAAGAGAGAGGAAAGGAAAGGGGGGGGGAGGGGGGGGGAAGAGAAATGATATTACAAAAGTTTTTTTTATTGTTCCTAAATGTAATATTTCAAAAGCAGATAAAAAATGAAGAGGCATAAAAGTGCATTTATCACGTTTTTCTTAGAACAATTAGCTGAACTCTGCCTTGTTTATCATTACTTTAGGTAGTAAATCCTCATTATTCAGGTTAAATTGCCATGTTGGCACTTTGTGATAAATAAGTGGGTTTTGAGTTGCAGTTTGGGCACTCAGTCTCTAAAAGGTTCACCATCACTGTTCTAGAGATAGCTTATTCTATTTGCTCTCCAAAAATAGAAGTGAAATGAAAGAGCTGGTTGGTTTCTAAATCTTTCAGCCCTAATTGATTTTTTTTTTTTTTGGCTTTATGATCTGTCTAGTTACTTTGAAAAGCAGAAAGCCGAATGGCAGACAGAGCCACAGGAACCTCCAATCCCAGAATCATTGGCTGCAGCAGCTGCAGCAGCTCAACAGCTGCAGGTGGCCCGGAAACAGGATACGAGACAGACGGCCACTTTCAGACAACAGCCACCTCCTATGAAGGTAAGTAGGCACAAATTCAGTGTTAAAAAATTTTGTATATAGATCACTGTTTTTCAACCTTGGCCACTTGAGAATGTGTGGACTTCAACTCCCAGAATTCTCCGGCCAGCATGGCTGGCTGGGGAATTCTGGGAGTTGACGTCCATATTTCTTCGAGTAACCCAGATTGAAAAACACCAATATAGGTGATTCAGTTGTAAAACTAGACATGTGAGGTTTCCTTTTTCCCATGCACCCCCAGATCTGAGACTGCAACCAGCCATTTCAACTAGAGCAACCTTTTATTTTCCTTGAACTTCAGGTTCTTAGATTTGGTCCAAAACTCTGGAGCATCAGACAATGAGTTTCTCCCTCTTGAATCATGTGTCAGCGATCTAAATTGCACTATTTTCATCGCTGCCATGAAATCAAAGAGAAAAAAAAACGGAGCTAGCAGTAACAGTTTGAAATTTAGTGCTTGGCATTTGATCTAGTGTTCTTCTCCCCCTTAATAGATAGGGTTACCTAGGTGATGAAGGGAGGGGGACATTCCTGTGATCTGAAGTAGTTGGCAGAAGAGACTGACTTGGAAGATGGCCAATGGGCATTGAGATATTGTGAGGCAGAAGGGGAGGGGTTTGGTTTCAGAGAATCAGTTTTGGCTGCATATGAGTTTAGGTCGGATCGTAAATTCTTTAATAAATGAGAGATTCATCAAAGACTTTGTGTTTGAGAATGAAATTTATTTGAGATTACGCCGAAACCTGACATCATGAATGTTTTGTGTTTCTTTTCTCTGTGATCTTGGATTTTTCGCGGGATCATATTTTTACTAATACTCATACCTCTGAATTCAGGACCATGATATAGGAACATTTTTTATAGGAAGATTGTGGGGAGAAGTAATCCAGGGAAGGGAAGGGGAGACGAAGGGAAGGGATCAAAAGACAGAAGGCAAGCCAGTTGCCAGCTTATCTTATAAAAAGTAACTCAGTCCACTTGGTGAACAACTAGGAAGAAATATTTCAGATCATTCAAAGAAATTCCACTGAAATGAATATGGTCTGAACCCAAACAATTATGCTCCTCACCCTCACTAACACTGATGATGTTACGTAGTTGGGTAATAAAACTTCTGCAACCAATCAACCAGACTCAGAGAGCACCAAGACTACATAGCTAAAGTTTCCTAATCAACTAGTTCTCTAATTTTGTTGTTTGTTGCGAAGGAGTGTCCAACCCATCGTGACCCCATGGACAACGTTCCCCAGGCTTTCCTGTCCTCTACCATCCTCTGGAGTCCATTTAAGCTCATGCCTACTGCTTCAGTGACTCCATCCAGCCACCTCGTTCTCTGTCGTCACCTTCTTTTGCCCTCAATAGTTCCCAGCATTAGGCTCTTCTCCAGTGAGTCCTTCCTTTTCATTAGGTGGCCAAAGTATTTGAGTTTCATCTTCAGGATCTGGCCTTCTAAAGAGCAGTCAGGGTTGATCTCCTCTAGGACTGACTGGTTTGATCGCTTAGTTCAAGGGCCTCAATTCTTTGGCGCTCAGCCTTTCTTATGGTCCAACTTTCACAGCTGTACATTGCAACTGGGAACACCATAGCCTTGACTATACACACTTTTGTTGGCAGGGTGATGTCTCTGCTTTTTAGTATGCTGTCTAGATTTGCCATAGCTTTTCTCCCGAGGAGCAAACATCTTTTAATTTCTTGGCTGATCATCTGTGGTGATCTTGGAGCCCAGGAAAATAAAATCTGCCACTACCTCCATTTCTTCCCCATTTATTTGCCACGAATTCAGAGGGCCGGATGCCATGATCTTAGTTTTCTTAATGTTGAGTTTCAAGCCAACTTTTGCACTCTCCTTCTTCACCTGCATTAAGAGGCTCTTTAATTCCTCTTCACTTTCTGCCATTAGAGTGGTGTCATCTGCATATATGAGGTTGTTGATATTTCTCCCAGCAATCTTAACTCCAACTTTTGATTCATCTAGCCCCCCCTTTCTCATGATGTGCTCTGCATATAAGTTAAATAGGCAGGGTGACAGTATATAGCCTTGCCGGACTCCTTTCCCAATTTTGAACCAATCAGTGGATCCGTGTCCAGTTCTCACTGTTGCTTCTTGACCCGCATATAGGTTTCTCTTTTTTTCTTTTTTTTTAATTTTAAAAACAAAACTTTATTCATTTATAAAACCATTTAAAACATACAAATTTCTTTTAATCAAGAGACAAATTTACATATACAATACACAATTTCTAACTAATTTCCATTATATATACATATATACATAAATGCCAACATACCGTGGCATATTTCGTTTTCTATTTCTCTGACAGTGCTATTTTTAATTATATTGATTTCTTCTAAATTCCGTCTCTACCCATTTCCCTTTCTCTGGTTTATCCATTGATACCATCTATTCCATATTGTATAATATTTTGAGTCCTCCTTATCCTGTAACTCTAAAGTTAGTTTGTCCATTTCTGCGCATGTGTAAATTTTTTGTATTAACTCCTGATCAGTTGGCATTCGATCTATTTTCCAAAGTTGTGCTAATGCTAATCTTGCCGCTGTAATTATGTGGAGTATTAAGTATTTTATATCATTTCTAATATTCTTTTTAATCATGCCTAATAAAAAATTTTTGGGTTCTAATTCATTTCATAACCTGTTATTTCGATTATCCATGTTTTTATCTTGTTCCAATATTTCTTAATTTCTGGGCAGAGCCACCAAGCGTGATAATAAGTTCCTTGTGCTTCTTTACATTTCCAACATGTCGGGTTTATGTTGGGTACATTTTCGCTAATCTTGCGGGGGCCAGATGCCATCGATACCACATCTTATAATGATTTTCTTTGTAGGCCACCGATTTTGTCATGCTGTAGTTATTTTCCCACTCTTCCAGCTGTATACTGCGGCCAATATTCCTCGCCCACGCTATCATCTGCCCTTTAACCAATTCTTCTGCCAAATCATATTCGAGTAGATATTTATATATTTTTGAAATTAATTTCCCTTCTTTAGAGTCTAATAATTTATCTAATCGATTTTGTTTTAAGTCTATTCCTCCCTCCTCCTGATCCTTCCTATATCTTGTTTTTATTTGTGAGTAGGGCCACCAGTCTATTGCTATTCCTTGTTCTTCCCTAGTTTTTAATTTCCCCTGCATATCCAATATTTCTCTATATCTTAATATTTTTTGTTTTGATAGTATATTGGGGTGAGTAATTGCTTCTATTGTTGATAACCAACCAGGAATTTTTATGTAATGTTTATGTTGAATTTGTTGCCATGTATTGATTAAGGATTTCCTGATAGTATGGTTGTTGAAATGTTTATATATTTTATTTCCAGAATTCCAAATAAAAGCATGCCATCCCTTCATTAGATCATGTCCTTCCACATTTAACAGTCTTTGGTTCTCCAGGGTTATCCATTCCTTAATCCATAATAAGCTTGCTGCCTTATAATATTTTTGCCATGCCGGGAAACCAAATCCGCCTCTAATTCTGTCATCTTGTAATATGTTCAATTTTATTCTTGATTTTTTCCCTTCCCACACAAAATTTGTCGTTATTTTATCCAAATTATCAAAGAATTTTTTGTCTAATTTTATTGGTATCGTTTGGAATAAATAAAGGAGTCTTGGAAGTATATTTGATTTTATCACTGCTATCCTCCCCAGTAAGGATAGTCTTAATTTCCCTCATTTATCCAAATCCTCTTTTATTTTCTGGACTAAAGGTTCATAATTATCCTGTTTTATTGTTACTGTTCTAGCTGCCAGATTTATCCCTAAGTATTTGACTTTTTTGACTGCCTGTAATCCTGAATCTTTTACTAATTTCTCTACTTGTTTTGTTGTCATATTTTTTATTATCATATTTGTTTTTTCTTTATTAATTTTTAGGCCTGCTACTTTTCCAAAAGTTTCAATTTCTTTTATTAATTTGGGGGTTGTTTCTTTTGGATCTTCTATGAAGAAAACAAGATCGTCCACAAAGGCTTGGACCTTGTAATCTTCTCTCTTAATCTTTAATCCTTGTATTTCTTTATTTGCCCTAATTCTAATTAACAAATTTTCCAACGTTAAGATAAAAAGTAGGGGCGATAGTGGGCATCCCTGCCTTACTCCTTTATTTATTCCAAAAAATTTCTTTGGGTCCCCGTTTACCAGCTAGGTCACAGCCAGAATGGGAATCTGAGGTCTCAGTTTCCTCTTCAGAGTCAGAGGGCTCATTAGCAGGTATTTCTGAGCAGTGGGATCAGGAATTATCTGAAGAAGAAGGTCTGTTACCGGAACAGCCTGTATTCAAGGGGTTGTTTAGACCACATCTTTTTAAGGCTTTGCTCATGAAGGCTAAGGTTACCACGAAGTAGGGTACTTCGGAAGAGACGGGGGTTAGATCAGAACAGGATCCAGCAGCTTTACTGTTTTCAGAACTGGTTGCAGAAACTGATATTATACCAGCTCCCCAGATGTTTCTAGACATTATTAAGAAACAGTGGGATTTGCCAGGAACTCATACCAGCTCCCCTTCTTATGAAAGAAGATTTTATAACACCACACCCGTTCTCACAGAGCTTCTGAATATCCTGGATATGGATGAACCAGTGCTAGCATTGTCCTCTTCCTCAGCTACCTTAGCTGAGCCAGAAGAGGTGATAAAACTGGATGACTGTAAGTTAGAGCAGGCTCTTAACAGGGCTCACCAGGCGGCGGCCTGGGGGATCAAAGTAGCCACGGCAGCGTCCTTCTTCACCAGGGCATCGCTGTTGTGGCTTAACGGATGCAGGACAGGGTACCGGTTTCAGACCTCAGAGCTCATCAGGATTTCAATAAGATAGTGGCGGAGCGGAGTATACAGGTGATGCCACTCTACATTCAGCAAAATTTGGAGCACGAGCCATCGCTTCTACAGTGACGGCTAGGAGGCTCTTATTGTTAAAGAATTGGCAGGCAGATTCCAAGCATAGATGGTGCTTGGCCTCTGTTCTTTTTGAAGGGTCCAAGTTATTTGGGTCAGCTTTAGATCCCCTTTTATCTGAACCAAAGCACAGGAAGAAGGTTCTTCCAGCTTTATCATGAAAGGCGGACACTCTACTTCACAGGATCAGAGGTCTTATTTTCGTCCATATGGGGGAGCAGGTTTCTATAAAGGTCAGAGATGGTTTTACCAAGGCCAGGGCAGTCAAGCAGGGCAGTTCCATCAGTCGGGGATGGGACAATCAGATAGGAACAGAGCAGATCAGCCCAAGCATTCCTTTCGTGGAGGGAATTCGCGTTCCTTTCACAGATCCCATTGACTGGAGGCTCGACGGTCCCATTGGTGGCTGGCTAGGCCTTTTTGCAGACCAGTGGGAGAAATCCACCACAGATGCATGGGTAAGGGAGACCATCACTTCAGGTCTAGCTCTAGAATTTCTTGCAGTTCCCCCAAGGGTTTTTGTCTATTGTCCAAAGCCAAGAGATGTAACAAAGAGAAGGTGTATGGAAACAGCCATTCAGCATCTGATAGACATAGCAGCAGTGGAACCCTAACCCTTATCAGAACAGGGGAAGAGTTATTACTCAATGCTGTTTGTCATACAAAAACCCTCGGGGGGACTTCGACCAATTCTAAACCTGAAGGGCCTGAACAAGTTCTTGAGGTATCGGAGGTTCAAGATGCACTCCCTCTGGTCAATTTTGGCAAATGTTCGGAGGGGGGACTTCTTGACCTCCATCAGGTTAATGTCAGGGTTGCAAGGAACACCCCCCAACTAAATAAAGCTCTGAGGCCTGAGGTTCCTCAAAGTTCCAATTTATTAGAGATGTCATCTCGGAAAACCTGAATCTGAAAGCTTCCAGGTTTTCTCCACCCAGCTAACAGTTCACAGCCCTGCCTCACATCCACAAGTTCTTCACATTGTCCAATCAACTCTTCACACTTAACTGGATACAATCTTCTGGCAGTCTCCATCAGTCACAGGCAAAGGTCCTTGAATATGGAATGTTATGACTAACTTTCTACCACTCCAACAACAACCCCCTCCCAACTTCCACAGCTAAAATAAGCAAATAAGAAGTAAAAAAGAAAATTGTCTTCCAAAACTGACAGGCTTCCCCCCCTCAGGAAAGGAACGCATCCTGGGACAAGACAAGTCAGAGGTTAACACAATTAGCACATTAACCACCTCTCCCCCAGAGGACCCTTAGGCTTATCAGGGAATTTATCATGAAATTGCCTAACTAAGGTGTCTGCCTGAACATCTCAACTCTTCACCCACGTGGCTTCAGACAAGGGGTATCCCTTCCAATGAACCAAATATTGCAAATGTCCCCTCTGCAATCTAGAGTCCAAAATCTTCACCTCATAATGAGTCTCACCCTGCACCACAATCAGCTTTGGGGGAGCAGCAGGTTGATGTCTCAATTTAGATCCCACAGCAGGCTTTAACAGGCTGCAATGGAAAACAGGATGAATTTTTCCCAGTATACGGGGGAGATTTAACCGTACAGTCACTGGGTTAATGACTTTCACTATGGGGAAGGGACCTAAATATTTCAGTCCTAACTTCTTACTCTTCAAACTCAAATGTATGTATTTGGTGGAAAGATACACGCTATCTCCCACCCGAAAGGGGAGTTGGAGAGATCGGTGTTTGTCTGCTTGCTTTTTGTATGCTTCGGCTGCTTCATTCAGGGCTTTTTTGGTATTCTTCCAGCCTTTCTTTAATGACTCCATCCATTCATTTAGAGTCATGGAAGAAGGCTGTTCTCTTGGCAGTTCTGGCATAGGGACAAATTCCATGCCGCTCATAATCTGAAAAGATGTCAGTCCTGTACTACTATGCACCGCATTATTGTAAGCCACTTCTACGAAAGGAAGCAAGTCAGCCCAATGATCTTGCTGGTAATCCACATAACATCTGATATATTGTTCCACCATGGCATTAGCGCATTCTGCGGCTCTGTTTGTACTCGGATGGAAAGCCAAGCTAAGCCCCTGAGATGACCCAATGGACCTCAGGAACTCCCTCCAGAATTTAGCGGTGAACTGAACTCCTCGAATGGAGATCAGCCGTCGTGGAACTCCGTGCAGCCGGTAGATCTGTTTGACAAACATCTTGGCTAATCTCTTAGCCAAGGGAAGTCCAGAACAAGGAATAAAATGGGCCTGTTTGGAGAACAGGTCTATCACAGTCCATATACAGTATTTCCTCCACTTTCCAGGAGCTCTACTGTAAAGTCCATAGCTATCTCTTCCCAGGGGCAGCTGGGCTCAGCTACCTGTTGAAGCAAACTGGGAGGCTTCCCCGGTCTTGTCCTATTGCTGGCACATATGGCACAACTTTTTACATAGTCCTCCACATCAGCTTTCATCTTTGGCTACCAAAACTGCCATCTAATCAGTTGAAGGGTCTTTAGAAATCTAAGGTGACCAGCCAATCATGGCTATGCTAGAGCACCAGGAGTCTCATGCTGTTGGGGACGTAAATTTTCGAATCTTTCCAGGCTAGTCTATCACGGGTCGTCAAAGTGTCTTGATTGTCAGCTAGCCATGGATCAGATAGTGCTGTCTTCAAGTCGGCAGTTAGCTTCCCATCAATGGGATCAGTTCGCCTGCTGGCCTGACTCCTGGTAGTGACTTGCGCCACACTCTGTGTGTCCAAGATGATGCCATGGATGATGTCCTCCCTCTGGCTGTCATATTGGGGTTTCCTTGAGAGGGTATCTGCAAGCACGTTCTTCTCCCCTGGGATGTATTTCAGCTTGAAATCAAACCGCTTGAAGTACTGCGCCCAGCGGACCTGTTTGGGGGAGAGCCGTCATGGGGTCTTTAAGGCTTCAAGGCTTTTATGGTCTGACCATACCTCAAAGGGGATCTTGGCTCCCTCTAGGAAGTGCCGCCATGATAGAAGAGCCCAACGAACAGCAAAGGCTTCCTTCTCCCATACTGCCCATCTCCACTCGGTGTCCCTGAGTTTTTTGGACACATACGCGCAAGGAAGGAGCCACCCTTGAGGGGTCTAACTGGAGGAGCACTGCTGCCACTGCAAAGTTGCTGGCGTCAGCCTGGACAATGAACTGCCTATCTGAGTCCAAGTGCTGAAGGATGGGCTCCTCTGCAAACAGCCATTTCAATTTTTCAAATGCTTTTTGACAGCTTAGCGTCTAGGCTAACGTTTGTGTCAGCTGCGGCTTTACGGGGGAGGGTTCTGTCTTTAGCAGTTCTGTAAGCTACAGGGCCACTTCTGTGAAGGCTGGGATAAATTGCCAGTAGAAGTTAGCAAACCCAGGAAAGTACAGCTTGCACTTTCCTGGGATCCATCTCTATACGTTTGTTTGACACTCGGTAGCCCAGGTAGTCCCGAGAAGTTTTGTGAAACTCACATTTGGACAGCTTCGCATAAAGTTTTGCGGCTAACAGTTTCTTTAGTACTTGTCGGACTAGTTTCACATGTTCTTCTAATGTCTCACTGAATATGAAAATGTCGCCCAAGTAGACTAGAACATGTTCATGCAGCACTTTGTTAATCAATTGCATGAATACAGCAGGAGCTCCTTGGAGTCCAAAGGGCATGACTTTGAATTGGAAGATACCTAATGGGCAGTTGAAAGCAGTCTTCCACTCATCCCCTTCCTTTATGCACACCCTGTAGTAGGCTTCTCTCAAGTCAAGTTTAGTAAACACTTTGCCTTTTGAAAGGTAGTTCAGTAGGTCTTTCATGAGAGGAAGGGGGTAGGTGTTTTCCACGCATACCGCATTTATCCCACAAAAATCCACGCAGAGCCTCATCCCCCCATCTTTCTTTTCCTTAAACAGCACCGGGGCGACTACTCTGGATTTTGCAGGTTGGATGAACCCTCAGGCTAGGTTAGTATTGATGTACTTCCTCAGCTTAGCCATCTCTTTTGGGGTCATTGAGTACATTTTTGGTTTGGTTTATTGAGCCCCGGGCTCAATCTCAATTGCATACTCAGTGTGGCAATGAGGCGGAAGGATGTTGCATTCCTCCTCACTGAATGCTTCAGCCAAGTCCCTGTATTCCTTGGGGACCTGGGGAGTCCCAGGTAGGACTTCGATGGCCGTCGTGGCTGCCTCTTGTTGGTGGGGCCCCTGAGGGCTCATCTCAGTGGATTCGATTTCAGAAGGGATGGGCGGCAAAGGCCCCACCCCTATCGTGACTTTTTGGTAGCTGTCCTCCCATTTGATTGTAGAGGCCCATTTGTCTAGCCAGGCAAGTCCCAAGATGATTGACTCTGCCATTTTTGGGGCTACTATGAATCGAATGAGTTCTGTGTGGATCCCTAGTTCCAATCTGACAAGCTCAGTGATCCGTGTAGCAAGAGTGCCACCTATTAAGGTCCTGTCTACTTGCTGAAAGCGTATGGAGCGACTTAAGAGGTGTGTCTTTATGCCTAGTACTCAACAATGGAGAAGCTAATTAAGCAACAGTGTCTATTATTGCTATTACCTCTCCATGCACCCCTGTCTCTGGCACTGTCAGCTTGACTGACCGCAAAGGGGTGGATGGTTCCACTTACCATCGGTTCGTCTTCACCACTGCTACTGCTGGCTGGCTGCAGGTCTTTGGTCGAGGTCTCTTCGCTCTCTCCAGGGGGAGGGGAACTCTCAACTGCTGGGCAATTCCGCTGGCATCCGGGGGCTTTCGTAGGTCCCTTCTGCCTCAGGCTGACATGGCAGGGCACAGTTGTGGAACTGGCGCAAGTGCCAGACATTGCGCAGCTCGATGACCCACTTGTTTGCAATGGTTGCATTTGATTACCTCGGTAGATTGAGCAGGAGGGGTTTCAGTAAGGTTTGTCGGAGGATGTCTAGCCAAAGTTCTCCCTGGGGACCTCTCACCACAGGGGTTGTGGCGTGGGTGAACTTCTCTATCAAGAGCTATTGACATGGTATACCAGTCTTGCACCTCCCAGATTCCACAAGGAGTTCAGACTTCTTGATCAATGGCTTCTTTAAAATAATGCAGAAGTATTCTGTCCGGCCAATGTCCAAGGTTCCCCGCGACCTGTCTGAAGTCCCATACAAAGTCCTTTATGAGTCAATTTCCTTAACTCATCACCTTTATCTTGGCTTCACTCTCGTTGATTCAGTCTCGGTCTTCGAATCTGGCCCGGAGCAGCTCAACAAAACCTTCAGCATCATTTAATTCAGCAACTCCCTCATTATCAACTGGGCTATCCAGTCAGCAGCATCTCCCTCATTCATCCCCTCTGAGATTGCAGATACTAAGTTGCAATCTGTTTCGTATTGCTTTCCATACTGATCTATATGAGCCAATACTCGGCTGAGGAAATAGGCCAGTTTGGTAGGCTTACAGTCAAATGTCGCTCTAAATTGTGGTGGTGGGGCCCTTGTTGGCGGAATCACCATGGCGACTGGAGGCAGGGCAGGGACTTGTTGGGGTGCTGCAGCAGGTGGCAGGGTGAATGCCGGGGGCTGAACTGGAACCTGTGGCGGCAGCGCTGCTGGGTGCTGGCCCCACAGCAGTGCTGGGATTGTCAGGGCAAATTGGGCCCATGGTGATCCTGTAAGAGGGGGGCAGACGGCGCTGGTGTTTACTGGCACTGGACCCACCCCTGGCCGGGATAGAATCCATAGCCTGGGGGGATAAATTCTGCTGGGGGTAGCATGAAGGCAGGTTGACGAGGACTGGATACAGAATGACATCCAGGTGATCGTTCTTTCGGTCCCATCTCTGGAGTTGGATCAGGCTGGCAATTTTTCCCAGAATCCATCTCCCTGGACCAAGTGCCTAGACTTTGCATTGCCTCTGCAGCTTCAAGTACTCGTACCACGCCTTCAGAAGGAAAATACTGGGTCTCAATAACCTTCTGGTATGTGCTCCCATGGCTCCCTCTGCAATCTCCTCCCTCCCTTCTCTGAGTCTTCACATCACTCAAGCTTTAGGCTGGTGTTGGGCTCAGCACCCCGTTCAGCCCCCTTTCGGGGTGCTGCTTAGTTATTTAGGGGATTCAGGTTAATGTCAGGGTTCCAAAGAACACCCCCAACAAAATAAAGCTCTGAGGCCTGAGGTTCCTCAAAGTTCCAATTTATTAGAGATGTCATATTGGCACATCTCGGAAAACCCGAATCTGAAAGCTTCCAGGTTTTCTCCACCCAGCTAACAGTTCACAGCCCTGCCCCACACTCATAGGTTCATCACATTGTCCAATCAACTCTTCACACTCAACTGGATACAATCTTCTGGCAGTCTCCATCAGTCACAGGCAAAAATCCTTGAATATGGAATGTTGTTATGACTAACTTTCTACCGCTCCAACAACAACCCCCTCCCAATTTCCATAGCTAAAATATGTGGCAGTTAAGAAGCAAAAAGGCTTGAAGGGAGAATAAATATAACTAAAAAGTTGCAGAGACTTTTATTGACCTGATTGAATCTGGAGAAATTACTGGGAAGATTTGGTAGATTCTGTACTGGGAAAGGAAACCGTCTACGTGGCAAAATGTCAACAAAGCAAACGGGGGGGGGGGGTTTCCCCCACTCATAAATCTAAACAGCCTCACACATTGCAGCTGCAAGGTCAGACAAAGGAAGATGGTTTGCAGGACCTAAAGGAATTTATTGTCAGAGAAATTAAGAAATCAGAGCAGGAGGTTAAAGGATTGGGTCAAGAAAAATTTGATCTTGTTAACAAAGATATCCAAACAGTGGTAAAAGGTCTGTCTGATGTAGTTTTGCAGGTTGATAAAAAATGGATAAACTTGCTTCAGAAGTGGAAATTAAACTGAAGGAATCTGACCTTAAAATTGTTGAGGTGGATGAGAAAACCCAAAGGTTGGAAAATGAGATAACTATGATGCAATTTAGATCAATGGAATTTGCTATTAGACTCAGAGGCATAAAAGAGAACAGTAGGGAAGACCTTAGAAAAGTTTGTGCTGATGCTCTGGCAGTGTTATTAAAGGTTGATGATTCTGATGAGATTTTTTACAAAATTGATAAAGCTTACAGAGTGAATTTTCGTGTGGCAGTATATAGGCAACTGCCTAGAGATGTGGTGATATACTTCACAGATAGAAGAATAAGAAATGATATTTTGCAAAGGTCATTTGTTTCTACTGTTCAAATTGATGGAAGTGAGATTGGAGTTTTTAAAGAACTACCACCTAAAATGTTAAAGGACAGAAAGGATTTTGGATTTTTGGTGGCAGAATTGAAGAAGCAGCAAATACAATTTCGATGGGACGCGCCAGTTGGTATAATATTGAGGATCCAAGGAGTAAGATACCGCTTAAATACTATAGCAAAAGCAGAAGATTTTTATTACAATATTTTGAAAGCGGGTTCAACATCTCCTCGTACATCTTCACCAATAGATAAGGAGGCTGAAGCACAGAAGCAGTTTGATCAGGAGACTGAGGAAAAAAATAAAGCAATCGCAAAAGGAAGCAATGGAGGCCCAGGGAGCAATAGGTGGCACTGTGGTTGATCCTTTTGCACCACTTCCAGTCTCCCCTTTGGATGACACATCGAAAACTATAAGAGAAGAGGCGTTGGATCTTGAACTGAGGACATCTAAATTTGATGAGCAACGTATAACCAGAGCACTTTCTAAGCAAATCCAAGAAACACAGCAACAGGAGAGATCCAAGCCACAACGAAACAAGAAGGTCAAGGAAAAGTCACAAGTTGAAGTTATGGGAAGAACAAAGCCAAAGATTACCTGTGTGGAAAAGGATCTTCAGCAAATGTTCTCAAAACTTCACAGTAGCCCAAATGATTAAATTTTTGTCTTGGAATGTGAATGGATTGAACTCTCCACAAAAAAGGAAGAAAGTATTTCATTATTTGAGACAATTTAATAATGATGTTATTTGTCTGCAAGAAACTCATATTAAGGTGCAAGATCAGAAATATTTGATGAATTCAAGATTGGGAATCCATTTTATTGCTTCAAATTCGGAAAAAAAGAATGGAGTGGTGATATATATAAATAAAAGACTTTCAGCTAAAATTATAGAAGCAGATGATTGTGGGAGATATATAGCAATTGAACTTTATACAGACAATGGTCCAACCCTGGTGGTTGGAATTTACGCTCCTAACCAGCAACAGGAAAGTTTTTATAAAATGCTTCATTCTAAAATTTTAGCATGGGATTTTGCATCTATTTTAATTATGGGTGACTGGAATGGAGTAATGCAACCTAAAAAGGATTAAAAGAGTTCGGCTAAATTAGGTGTTAAATTACCACATGCTTTTTTTGAAATGAATGAGGATCTGGAAATGAAAGATATATGGAGAGTGTACAATCCAAATGAGTTGGATTTTACCTTCTATTCGGATAGGCACAAATCCTTTTCCAGGATAGATTTTATTTTGATAACGGTTGATCTACTTCCCAAAGTAAAGAAAACGAAGATATTTCCTAGGGCATTAACTGATCATAGTCCGGTATGGATAGAAATTGAGATGGGAAAAAAAGAAAGAAGATCTTGGAGATTAAATGAAAACTTATTCAGATATGAAAAAAATGTAAATGAACTTAAGAAGCACATGAAGGAATTTTTTTAAATGAACTTAAACAAAGGTACCCCTATTGAAACAGTTTGGGATGCAGGTAAAGCATATATGAGAGGGGTACTGATACAAATGAATTTTAAACATAAACAAAATTGACAGAAAAAGAGAACAGAGCTGGAAAGAGAGATAAAGAAAAAGGAGCAGTTATTAATAAAGAATCCAACAGATGGAAAACTACAAGCAATTATAAAACTCTTGAAAGATCAATTTCAAATGCTTATAGCGGAACAAACAGCAACTAACTTACAATTTGCAAAACATAACACTTTTGCTAATGCTAATAAGCCGGGCAGATGGTTGGCTTATACATTGAGGAAACAATTAACTACACGAACTATTGATAGTATCAAGTATGGTGAGAAGGAAGTTTTTCAACAAGAATCAATTAAAAAGGCTTTTTTGGATTATTATACTAAGTTATATTCTAAAGATAATATACAGAATAAACTTATAGATAAATATCTAGAAGAAAAAGGGGTTACAAAAGTTTCACTTGCCCAAAAGGAAAAGTTGGATCAATTAATAACAATTGATGAGATTAGTTTTGCTATAAAACAACTGAAAACAGCTAAAGCTCCAGGGATGGACGGCCCAACTGCAGTTTATTATAAAACTTTACAAGCAGAAATGATTGAACATCTTACAGATTTATTTTGTAATATACAGCAAGGTGGCAAAATACCTTCCTCATGGAAAGCAGCTTTTGTGTCATTGATACCGAAAGAAGAATCAGGTCCTAAAAAACCAGAAAACTTTAGACCAATGTCTCTTCTAAATACAGACTATAAAATTTTTGCAAAAGTATTAGCCAACAGATTGATGCCAGTTATTCAAGAGGTGATTCATCATGACCAAGCAGGATTTATTGAAGGCAGATATATGAAGGAGAATGTTAGGCAAATCATAGATTTGTTGGACTATTTAGAAAAGAATAAACAGATCCCTGCAGTGCTGGTTTTTTTGGATGCGGAGAAGGCCTTTGATCAAGTGAATTGGAACTTTATAATTAAGACTTTGGAAAAAATGGGTTTGGGGGATTGGTTTATACAAGCGATTGCAGCAATATACCAAGAACAATTTGCACAACTTATTATTAATGGATGTTTAACGACGAATTTCAACATACAAAAAGGTACAAGACAAGGTTGTCCGTTGTCCCCATTGCTATTTATTTTAACTCTAGAAGTCTTGTTGAACACAATACGGGACTCGAACTCTTTGAATGGAATAGTCATAAGGCAAGAAGAATACAGCACTAGGGCATTTGCAGATGATCTGGTTGTTACCCTAACACGGCCGATGAAATCAATAATTCAGATGAAAGACATTATAGAAGAATATGGTATGGTATCAAGATTCAGATTGAATCAGAAAAAAAACAAAATGATTGCTAAAAATTTGACAGAGAAACAAAAAAAGGAACTTCAAAGGGCGGCAGGTTTTGAAATAGTGTCAAAGGTTAAGTACTTAGGAATACAAGTTGCAGATTTAAATATAAAATTGTTTCAAAATAACTATGAAGTGCTGTGGCAAAAAGATATGCAAACTTGGAAAAAACTGCAGCTATCTTTACTTGGGAGAATATCAGCAGTCAAAATGAACGTCTTACCTAGATTTATCTTTTTGTTTCAAATGATACCGGTGCTTAAAACTGATAAACAATTGTTAGAATGGCAAAAAGGACTGAATAAGTTTGTTTGGAATGAGAAAAAACCGAGAGTGAAACTGAAAATTATGCAAGATACTCGTGAGAGGGGTGGCCTTAAACTTCCAAACCTTCGATTGTACTATGAAGCAGCAGCATTGATACAAATAAGTGATTTGTTTGGAAAAACAAAAACTGAAATATTGAATATTGAAAGCCACGATCTTGATCTAGGCTGGCATGCATATTTATTCTATGAGCATAAAGTGGATAAAATATTTAATAGCCATATACTTAGAAATGCCTTGATGAGAGTTTGGAAGAAACATCGATCTAATTGGGACTATAAAATTCCGCTCTGGCTGGATCTTGCTGATACCATGTGGAATACAAATATTAAGTCACTCAGGGGGATTTTATACAAAGATGTACACTTTATTGAAGAGGGTAGATGGCACTTGAAGACATTGGAAATACTGTTGGCAGAAGGGATTACTTTAACTTGGTTACAGTATATTCAACTACAAATCAGATGGAAAGAAGATCAAAAAACTGGTTTAATGGAGTACGAAGAAGAATTGGTTAGACAGATAAAAGAGAAAGGTCCAATGCATATTAAGAGAGTTTATAATGTTTTGCTAGAAAGGGACTCAGAAAACGAGTTGGTTAAAGACTGTATGATTAAATGGGCACAGAATTTTACTGAACCAGTTATGATGGATACCTGGGAAAAAATATGGGTTCAGAATGTTAAATTTACACAGTCACAGAATCTGCGGGAGAATTTTTATAAAATGTTTTATAGGTGGCATTTAGATCCCAAGAAATTGTCATGTATGTACCCTAATGTGCAACCAAAATGTTGGAGATGTGATTGCTTAGATGCTACGTATTATCATATATAGTGGACCTGTAAGAAAGTGAAGGCTTTTTGGATAAGAATTTGGTGGGTTATGCAAAATGTTCTGAAGAAAAAGTTACAATTTTCTCCACAATTGTTTTTATTGGGTATAGTTAAGGATTTTACAATGGGGGAAACAAAACTGATATTGTATATGGTGACAGCAGCTAGATTGTTGGTGGCCCAATATTGGAAAAAAGATGTCCTGCCTACTATCGATCAATGGACTCAGAAGATGGCCGGATTTGCAGAAATGGCAAAGATTTCAGCTTTTTTAAAAGATCATATGCAGGAGAATTATGTGCAAGAATGGAAAAAGTGGATTGATTATGTACAAAATAAATATCAAACTAGAAAATATTATATAGCTTTTAGCTGAGGGAGATTAGATGTATATGATAATACTGTATAGCAGGGTATAGAAGATGAAGGGGATGAGTAACATATATTGTGTTTGGGACTACTAGGGTTTCATAGTAGTGGAAGTCAGGGGATTGGGGGGGGAAGGGTGGTTGGGGAGGGATAGGGTGGGAAAGGGAGGGAATTGTATCTTTAGGTTAACTTGATTTATGTAATATAATATATTGGGGGATGGGGGGGAAAAGGGGGAAAATTTTGTATTTGAAAAAAAATTTCAATAAAAAAAAGAAGCAAAAAGAAAACTGTCTTTCAAAACTGACACTGAGGGAGCACCAATGTCTCCACATTGATGGTTTAGTCCAGGGGGTCCCCAACCTTTTGGACTTCAGGGACTACCAAGTTCATAATTTTAAATTTCGCGGATCACTAATACAAATTCAGCACGCCGCTTGCTGAAGCACCTGGACTCCCAGTGACAGAATGAGGTCCTTCAGGCACTCTCCCTCCTCTCTCTCTCTCTCACTCACTCTCCCACATTTTCTCTCTCATTCTTTCTCTCCCCACTCACTCATTCTCCCTCCCTCTCTCTCCCCCACTCTCTTTCTCTCTCTCCCACTCTTTTTCATTCTCTCTTTCTCATTCCCCCTCTCTTCCTCTCATTCTCTTTCTCATTCCCTCTCTCTTTCTCTCCCACTCTTTCTCTCTCGTTCTCTTTCTTTCTCCTGCTCTCTCCCCCACTCTCTCTCTCATTATCTCTTTCTCTCTCATTGTCTCTTTCTCCCCCTCTTTCTCATCCTCTTTTTCTCTTTCTCTCCCACTCTTTCTCTTTCTCTCTCCCCCTCTTTCTCTCTCTCCCGCACTCTCTTTCTCTCCCCCCTTTCTCTCTCCCCCTTTCTCTCTCCCACTCTTTCTCTTTCTCCCCCATTATCTCTCCCTCATTCTCTTTCTCCCCCACTCTTTCTCTCTCATTCCCCCTCTCTTCCTGTCTCATTCTCTCTTTCTCTCATTCCCCCATCTCTTCCCCACTCTCTCTCATTCTTTCTCTCTCTTTCTCTTTCTCCCCCACTCTCTCTCATTCTCTCTCCCCCCTCTCTTTCTCTTTCTCATTCTCTCTTTCTCTCCCCCCTTTCTCATTCTCTCTTTCTCTCCTCCCTCTCTTTCTTGTTCTCGCTCTCCCCCTCTCTTTCTCATTCTCCCTCTCTCCCACTCTTTCTCTCATTCTCTTTCTCTCTCCCCCACTCTCTCTCATTCTCTCTCCCCCCCTTTCTCATTCTCTCTCTCTTCC
>WNWU01000035.1:8912714-8928833 GCA_012654045.1 Ptyas mucosa
TCGTTCTCTCTTTTTCCTCCCTCTCGTTCTCGCTCTCCTCCCTCTTTCTCATTCTCACTTTCTCTCTCCCCATCTTTCTCTCCCTCTCTCTCCCCCACTCTCTCTCATTCTCTCTCCCCCTCTCTCATTCTCTCTCTCTCCCACTCTTTCTCATTCTCTCTTTCTCTCTCCCCCTCTTTCTCTCTCTCTCCCCCACTGTCTCTCTCATTCTCCCTTTCTCTCTCCCCCCTCTCTTTCCCATTCTCTTTCTCTCTCCCCCTCTTTCTCTCCCACATTCTCTCATTCTCCCTTTCTCTCTCTCCCCCCTCTCTCATTCTCTCTTTCTCTCATTCTCCCCCCCCCCCCCAATCTCTCTCTTTCATTCTCATTCAAGGGCCAGAAGAAATGTGAGAGCGAAGCACTACTTGAAATTGCATGGCATGAGCATTCATCCTGTTATATTTGCGCCAGCCAATGGCACAAGACAGCCCTTGTTTCCTGCTGCTTGGGACTTGGAATGGTAAATGCCATTCCGTCCAGGGACTAGCCAGATTTTGTTCTCCAGTGCCGACGCCAGATCAGCCCCCTGCAATCTCTCGTATTTCGAGGAGCACTCCCTGAAGCGGTGCTGGAACTTTTGGTCAGGCTCCTCAAGAGACAAGAGCTTGCAGGAGGCCAATCTGGTGTCTGCAATGGAGAACAAAATCCAGCTTCTTCTCTCATCAGGATTCAGGATTCCACCTTGGTATCCACCGGCATCAGGATTCCACCTTGGTATATTTGTGGCGCAAGGCAGCCCTTGTTTCCTGCCGCTTGGGACTCAGAGCGGTAAATGGCATTCTGGTCCAGGGAGCAGCCAGATTTTGCTCTCCATTGCGGATGCCAGATTGGCCCCTTGCAAGCTCTTGTCTCCCGAGGAGTGCTCCCTGAAGTGGTGCAGGAAACTTTGGTGCGGGAAACTTCACTCCCGCAGTTTCCAGCCATCACAAATGCTGTTTCTTCCTGCTTATGCCACCCCCTCCCCCACCGCCACAACAGCACCATTCATTCCGGACGGCGAGGGCTGCGCTCCTTTTTCCGTATTCCACCACCTGCAAAAATGCAAAAATATGAAAATTTCTCCATGGACCACCAAAATTTTGTATGATCCCAGTCTGTGTCAGTCTTCCCAAGCTGAGCATCTCTGCCATCCCACTGAAAGGGTCTCTAAACTTGGCAAGTTTAAGGCTTGTGGACTTCAAGTCCTAGAATTCCTCAGCCAACTATGCTGGCTGGGGAATTCTGGGACTTGAAGTCCACAAGTTTTAAAGTTGCCAAGTTTAGAGAATCTTGTTCTAGGAATTCTTGTTCCTATAGTCCTGTTGGGAAAAACCAATCCAGACAAAGAGGGTCACAGTCTCTCCTACCTTTCCAATCCTAACAGATCAACTTTGTTCTTCTCTCTAGGCATGTCTCTCCTGCCACCAACAGATCCACCGGAATGCTCCCATCTGTCCTCTCTGCAAAGCCAAAAGCCGGTCACGTAATCCAAAGAAACCCAAGAGGAAGCAAGATGAATGAAAACATCATAGAATCGTTTCGTCCAGCCACCCCCGCCCCAGACCAGAAAACCTTTTCCTCCTTTTGTGGTAGACCCATCCAGATGGTCTACATTTGTAGGCGTGTGAAACCTAAGTATAACTTAAGCTTTTGTTCCATTTAACGTGTCAGCACCCTTGTGCAATTGGTTGAGTGATGCTGGTTTTCAGCAATTATGGGAAGAGACTGCTTTTGGTGGAGACGTGAAGAGCAGACGGTGCTACTTTTGAACCCTGCACACCCACAGGGGCTATGCCATCCTGATGGCAAAGGACATTTTGTGCAGAGAACACAATGGGTGGCTTGTCTCCTTTTTAACAGCATGTGCTTAAGTAGCAAATGGACCTCAACCCTCCTTTTTATTCAACTGATCAAAGGCCCATTGTTTCCATGACCTGTTTATTTTTTTATCAGGACAGTATTTTTGTACCGAGACTCTACTTTTCCATTCAGTCTCCAATGCTCAAGAGTCTTTTCATACAGATGTCAGTATGTGTAATGTTTACTTGGTTTTGTGCTTAGGTATAACTTGGTTTTGTGCCTAGGTCTAACTAAAGGAGGCGTGATAACTCAACGGTTGAAGAAGCTGAGCTTACAGCCTAGGTTCGAGACCCAAGCGCCTTGTGATGGGGTGAGCTCCCATTCTTTACTCCAGCTCCTGCCCATCTAGAAGTTCAAAAGCATGCAAATGCAAGTCTAAAGATAGATTCCACTTCGGTGGGAAGATAACAGTGTTTTGTGCACCTTTGGCATATAGCCATACTGGTCACATGACCAAGGAAGTGTCTGCAAACATTGCTGGTTTCCTAAGAAAGAGAGATGAGCATCGCCCCCTAGAAGCAAACACAACTGGACAGAACTACTGAAGTTCTGTTTCCCAAACTACTGAAGAACTGTGGACCACCGATTAAATTATTGCTTGCCTCCTTTTTTAGTTCCATGCTATCTATACACAGCATGACAGCCTCCTATATAAAAGAAGACCAACATTATTGCAATTTTGAAACCAGGGAAGGATCCAAACCAAATTTACAGACCAATTGTTCATCTCTGTGTCACCTACAAACTTTTAGAAAGACTTGTGCTAAACAGAATAGCCCCAGCAGTAGAATCTGTAATCCAGGTAGAACAAGCTGGATTTCGTCCCAAAGGTGGTTGCACCAATCAGATCCTTGCACTAACTTCTTACCTGGAGGACAGATTCCAAAGGAAAATGAAAAAGGTCTCTGTTTTTCTTGACTTCTCGGGGGCCTACAAGACTATCTGGAGAAAAGGACTTTTCCTCAAACTAATTAAGGTTATACAGATAGTCCTCGACTTACAACAGTTCATTTAGTGAATGTTCAAAATTACAACAACACTGAAAAATGTACTTATGACCATTTTTCATAGTTACAACCTTTGCAGCATACCCATGATCATGTGATTCAGATTCTTGGCAACTGGTTGATATTTATGACCTTTTCTGTGTCCCACGACCATGTGATCACTTTTTTGTGACCTTCTGACAAGCAAAGGCAATGGGGAAGCCAGATTCTCTTAACAACCAGGTTACTAATTTATCAACTGTAGTGATTCACTTAACAACTGTGGCAAGAAAAGTTGCAAAATGGGGCAAACTTAACAAATGTCTCATTTAACAACATAAATTTTAGGCTCAATTGTGGTCGTAATTGGAGAACTACCTGTACCATTGCCTTGACAAGATGTTGAGTAAGAGGTTATTTCAAATTTTCACAGAAGTAGATATCATAAGTTGAATAATGGATTACCACAATATCAGTACTATCCCCTGCTTTTTTTAACTTGAAGATCCATGATCTGTCGCAAACTTTCTTGGAAATTTACTTATGCTGGTGATATCAATCTTGCAGTCCAAGAACAAACTTCAGTGATGCAGAGGACATCCCTTCTCAAGATCTCCAGAAATTGGATTTAAAAAATAGGCCCTCCAACCAAGCCTAACAAAAACAGAAGTAGCCACATTCCACCTCAGCAATAGGTACGCAAATTACCAGCGTTCAGTGAAGTTACGGAACTGTATTTTACAAAAACTCTCCGAAGTATCTGGAGCCTGAGTGGCGTAGGAGACCTCTACTAAGGCAGCATTTAACATCCAGCTGCCTGCAATTACTGTGAGTTCAATTCTCACCAGGCTCAAGGTCGACTCAGCCTTCCATCCTTTCTAAGGTGGGTAAAATGAGGACCCGGTTTGTGGGGGCAATAAGCTGACTTTGTATAAAATATACAAAAGTATGAAGGCTATTGCTTAATGCATTGTAAGCCGCCCTGAGTCTCCGGAGAAGGGCAGCATATAAATATAAATAAATAAATTTTAAAAAGATAATACTGGACAGATCACTAACAGATCTGGCAACACATGGAAAAAACAGCTGCAAAATTGAAAAGCAGCAACAATTTACCGAGCAGACTGGCTGGAATATCCTGTGGGGAATTGATGCTAACACCCTACGAACAACAGCCTTGGCTTTGGTGTATTCCACAGCTGAATATTGTGCCAGTGTGTACCTTAAGAGTATCCATACTCAAACGCTCGATTTCCAACTCTGCCAGACAATCGGTATCTCTGCCGTGTTGCATCCCACCCCTGTGCACTGGTTATCAGTACTAAGCAATGTCATACAGCCCCACATTAGAAGACAACAAAGCTATGGACAAGGATGCTGAACAAGGCCCTCCCTATTCACCAGGACAATGCACAGCCCATCACAACATTGCAATCCCTAGGCCAGCTTGGAAAACAGTTTTTCACTTAACATCTACCTGTTTAACCCCGAGAATGCCCAGAGAAAGGAAAGGTCCAAGGTACCTTCCTGTGGCCTAGCCATTAATGTATCCCTCTATCAAACCACCTGGTTTTGACCTGCCTCACTTTGTCTGGTCAAAATTGAACAGAATTAGGTGTGATACTGGAAGAAGTGCCTCTGCCCTGTATTAGTGGGTATGGAAAGATTCCCCTCGTTATGATTGTGGTGTTGATATTAAACATATTGTGCAAGATTGCCCACAACATGCATTCCCTACATCTGCACAAAGTAACGGCAGAATTGGATATCCAGTAATGAGGCTCCTTCCATACCGCATAGAAGTTTTGTATATAATTACATGCATTATGTATATATGTTTACCTCTCTTCTGTCAAGTTCTCATCATAAACTAAATAAATAATAACTTGTCTTTCACACTGAAGGAACTCCATACTCATAAAAAGTACGCTAAGTTCTCCAGCCTTGCAACTAAATTCTTCAGTCTTAAAGTTGCCAAAGTTGGAGTTGGAGACCCATGTTCTAAACGCAGAAGGTTGTCTAGAGGCCATCAAATCTCACCCTCCCAATACAGGTCATCAAAATGAAGCAGCCTAGACCCAGAGAAGATAGCTGTGCCCCCCACCCTCAGAGACTACTTTTCTTGACTGACTAATTTATGTTTGGAAGAGTTCCTAAGGTTGACTTTAGACATTATCAGTGTTTCCCAGTGAAATGGCACATCAACCCTTTGCCATTAAAAGGTTGCCTATTCTTGGGTCTGAAGGAGGAGATGCCCTTGTCCATCCTGGACCTCTGCAAGCACCTTCACCACATTAGGCAATTGCTAATTGCCTAATGTGGCAGGTTTGGCAGGTTCTCCCCCAGCTGTAAGAGGGGTACCGGAACAGATGGGGACTCTCTTGAGGTTGGCTTCTCTGCCTGAGCTCATCAAGTGGGTTCCCCAATTGCTTGAGGTCAGGAATAAAGAAGGAGGCAGCCTGTAGAGTATATAGAGGGATGCTGGACTAGGAGGAGGGAGACAGAAGGGTGACTTCGGGCCTGGCTACTTAACTTCAGGCTCTTCCAAGAGACAGCCCCTTGGTTGCATCATGCATCAACAGTAATACGGAATGGGACTTTTAGTCTGACTTTTCATTCTCCTCAGGCGATTCTTCCCCAACTTAGAGTTGATGATCCTAGTGATTGGAAATGGTCCCATGAATTTTGGGCCTAATTTCTTTGAGGGTTGTAGTGTTTGCAAGAATTTTGTGGATAAGTATACTCTGTCACCTATTTGGAAAGGTTTTGGTTGTGTTCTCTTCTTGCTGCTTGGCGTTTAAATGTTTCTCTAGCATCCTTTAGTACTAATTTGACTACAGGCCAAGTGTTTTGTAGGGTTTCCATCAATTCCTTCAGGGATGGGATGGTGGGTGTTTCCGTTGGTAATTCTGGCATGGGGGTGAAATCTTGGCTTGTGGCTACTTTAAAAGGGGTGTAGCCTGTGCTAGAGTGTATGGAATTGTTGAATGCTACCTCTGCAAAAGCTAATAGTTCAGTCCAGTTATCTTGTTGATAATTAATAAAACACCTTAAAGATTGCTCTAACACCCCATTAGTTTTTTCACAGCCCCATTGGTCATCAGATGATGGGAGGAACTTAAGCCTTGGGCGGTGCCAAGTAGCGCTAGAAATGCCCTCCAAAATTTTGATGTGAATTGGACCCCCCTATCAGAAATGATTCTCTGTGGAGCTCCATGTAAATGATCTTTACATGTAATCAATCTTTTCCTGGTGGAATTCGCATTTAGAGAGTTTGGCATAGAGCTTTGCTGCGCAGAGTTTATTTAGGACCACCCTGAGTAATTTTACATGTTCTTCTTTTGTCTCCATGTAAATTAAAATGTCGTTCAGGTAAACCAGAACCCCTTTATATAAATGTTCATGGAGCACTTCGTTTATTAGCTGCATGAATACGGCTGGGGCTGCTTGTTATCCAAAAGGAAGTACCTTAAATTGGTAACAGCCCAGTGTTGTGTTAAATGCCATCTTCCACTCATCCCCCTCCCTTATTCTGATTCGATAATATGCCTCTTTCAGGTCTAATTTTGAAAAGATTTTTTCTTGCGAGAGGTGTGCCAACATGTTCGTCATAAGCGAGAGGGGGTACATGTTTTGTACACTTCTTTTGTTCAGATTCCTGTAATCTACACATAATCTCATGGAGCCATCTTTTTTTTTCTCTGAAAAGTACTGGGGCTGTGATTTTCAGGTGTGCTGGTTCAGTTTTTTGTCAATGAAAGCCCTTTATTCTGTCAGTTCTTTAGGGGACATTCAAGAGCCTTGGATAGTACAGTGGTCTAAAGCCCTGTTATTAACATCAGCGGCCTGCAATTATTGCAGGTTCGAATCTCACCAAGGCTCAAGGTTGACTCAGCCTTCCATCCTTTCTAAGGTAGGTAAATTGAGGACCCAGTTTGTGGGGGCAATAAGCTGACTTTGTATAAATATACAAAAGTATGAAGGCTATTGCTTAGCGCATTGTAAGCCGCCCTGAGTCTCCGGAGAAGGGCGGCATATAAATCAAATTTTAAAAAAAATACATCTTTGTTTTGGGAAGCTTTGCCCCTGGCAGGATTTCGATTGCACAGTGGCATGGGAGGGGCAGCTTATCCCCATTTGAATTGCAGTATCATGTTAGGGATCTGACAGGGTCTTTTGGGGCAGGGGGATGATTCGAAGAAAGGAAATTGTAGCTGTTCCTCAATTTTTTAAAAAAGATCTCATCTCTACTTTAACAATTGCATATTTTTGTGGTGCCTTTCTAAAAATGGCAGAAAACCTTATACAGGTAGTCCTCAACTTACGACTGCAATTGAGCCTAAAGTTTCTGTTGCTAAGTGAAATATTTGTTAAATGAATTTTGCCCCAGTTTACAACTTTTCTTGCCAAAGTTGTTAAGTTAGGAACACAGTTGTTAAATGATAAATGAAGGACACAAAAGGGGATCACATGACGCCAGGACACTGCAACTATCATAAATATGAATTAGTTGCCAAGCATCTGAATTTTGATCACATGATCTTGGGGATGCTGTAACAGTCATAAGTGTGAAAAATGCTCATAAGTCACTGTTTTCAGTGTTATTGTAGCTTTGAAGGTCATTAAATGAACTGTTGTAAGATGAGGACTACCTGTACAAGGTTTTTGGAAGGAACTGGAATTCCTTCCTTCCTTCCTTTTCTTTCTTTTTTTTTTTTTTTGCTACTTTGGTCAGACAGTGATTCAAGAGCTGCAAAATCAGGGTTTGAGGACCTGCATGTGGCTGTTCAGGCCTAGGTTGCTCATTCATGTTCCAAACCAAACCATGTTGTTGGCTGAAAAGTCCATGAGTGGCATTTCTAATATGTCAAAGACTCCCAAATCTTCTCCCAAAATTTGGATAATCTAGAAGGAAGAGAGTTAAGATGACTCTACCCTAAAAGTTCTCAGAGTATATCTTGATGATGTAAGTAGTTGGTTTTAGTTTTGGCAAGATTCTGTCCAGAGGTAAGGAACATTAGAGGAAACTGCTATGAAGTAACTCAGCATGTCTTTTTTCATTTTTCGGTTTTGGAGTCCACATATGTACGATAGAAGACATCAAAGTTGTAGTTGTAGAAAGCTAACTGGTTCTGTTGTGTGAACAAGATTCTTGATTCATGGAAGATAATTCAATAAAAAGAAAATGTCATTCCAGCAGTCTGTGGGTTTGGATTTTTTTTTTCTTCACATTCCAACACATCCTTCTATGTCACCAAAACAATTTATTTAAATCTGTTGCTATTAATATTGTGTCATTGTATTTGTAAGTAATGGAGAGGAGAGTGGAAAAGGAAAGGATCAGAGCAAAGATGAGGGTGACTCAGTTGTCATAAATTGCCCAAGTGAAATGAAGCTGGGCAGAAACATTCCACCTTAATTATCTCACTTAAGGCTGGGTAAAAGGTTCCATGACTGAGTATGTATCCCAAGATTAGTGTTAAATATCTTACTGAAATCTGTAATTCTTACTTAATAGAGTTGGAACGAATGTTGGAGATCTCGCCATTGTCTGCAGGCAAACACGTAGGGTGAAAAAAACCTCATGAGTTTGAGAAGTTTGATTGAACTCACGAGAAGTTTTTTTTATCCTACAATGTATTTGCTTGCACACAATGGTGAGACACGCAACAGAGCTACAAAGCAGGTAAGATGTGTGTCTCGCGTCTCCCTGGCCCCTGGTGAGGGGGGGGGAGAAGAGATAGCCCCGTCTTGCTCCACGCATCTTGCTTCTCCCCCGCTCCACATGCCACCCCCCTCGATAAAGAGCCGGGTGCTGTGGAAAAGGGAGCCGGGTGGGCAGAGGCTTTGGGCTTCTAGGGCTGCCAGGGGTCGCCCGATGGAGAGGCGGGAGCAGGGTGGGAGTTTGCAGGCGAGGGGGATGGATGGATGGATGGATGGATGGATGGGAGGTGGCCAAGTGCCAAGAATGCCAGGGACATTCCCACCTTTGGTTGCCCCAGTGAACAGCTGATGAGCAGCCACAGCAGTGCAACAAAGCAGCAGCTATGAGGTGGCCATGCTAGCTGCCTCCTGCACCCCCAAAATAATAAACCCCCCCCTCGATAATAAGACCAAGCCCTTATTTCGGGGTTCAAAAAAATATAAGACAGGGTCTTATTTTCGGGGAAACACAGTAAACAGACAGATTTGCCAACAACTAGAAACAAGTAAAGTAATTTAGTAACTAGCAGTCAGCACAGGTTTGTTAAAAACAGATCATGCCGAACAAATCTTATTTCATTCTTCAACAAAGTGACTAAATTAGTAGACTAGCAAAACACTGTGGACATAATATACTTAGACTTCAGCAAGGTATTCAACAAAGTAGACCAATTTACTTCTCGGTAAGCTAGAAAAAACTTGGATAGATAGGATCACCACCAGATAGATTCGCAACTGACTGACAAACCGTACTCAATGAGTAGTCATTAATAGATCTAAGTCTACATGGAGGGAAATAAGCAGTAGTGTACCACAAGGTTCCATCTTAGGCCCAGTACTCTTCAATATCTTCTTAAATGAGGGAATAGAAGGAGGATTTACCAAATTTGCAAATGGTAGTAAGTTGGCAGGAATAGGTAACACCCTAGAAGATAGGCTCAAGATCCAGATGGATATTGACAGACTTGAACACTGGGCCCTATCTAACAAAATGAAATTTAACGTAGAGAAAAGTAAAGTCCTACATTTGGGCAAGAAAAACCAAAAGTACACATATAGATTGTGTGAAACCAGGATTAATAGCAGTAACTGTGAGAGGGATCTTGGAGTCTTAGTGGACAACCAGCTAAATATGAGCCATGAGTGTGCAGTGACAGCCAAAAAAGCCAATGCAATCCTAAATTGCATTAACAGAGGGATACAATCAAGATCAAGTGAGGTACTAATACCACTCTATAAAGCCTTAGTAAGACCATACCTAGAGTACTGCATCCAGTTTTGGTCACCACACTATAAAAAGATGTTGAGACTAGAAAAAATGCAGAGAAGAGCAACCAGGATGATTAGGGGACTGGAAACTAAAACATAAGAAGAATGATTACAGGAACTGGTCATGGCTAGTCTAGTGAAGAGAAGGACCAAGGGAGACATGATAGCTGTCAACTCACAAAGCATCTCTGGCCTGCTCTCAAGTTGCCATAAGCAAGGGGGATGGGACAGCAGCTGCATCAAGGAGCTGGTATCTCAGTCAAAACAACAGATACACTGAGGTCGTCTCCATGGAAACCCAAAGTGGTTGGAGGGGAGCGATTTTTACAACCCTCGAAATTGCTTCAAGGAGCCTGAGTGGCGTAGCAGGCTAATGCCTCCTACCAAGGCAGCATTTAACATCCAGCTGTCTGCAATTACTGTAAGTTCGAATCTCACCAGGCTCAAGATTGACTCAGCCTTCCATCCTTTCTAAGGTAGGTGAAATGAGGACCCAGATTGTGGGGGCAATAAGCTGACTTTGTATAAAATATATAAAAGTATGAAGGCTATTGTTTAACGCATTGTAAGCCGCCCTGAGTCTCTGGAGAAGGGCGGCATATACATTAAAAAATAAATAAATTGGGGAATGTGACTGATGACAAATATTGGGGCAAGGGGGAATCAGGGTCAGAGGCAAAGCAGAGGCAAAACTAATCTCTCTGATTAGTTTCCATCCATTGCTTCTGGTCCTGCCTTCAGGTGGTTTGGAGAATAGGTTGACTACCCACTTCTTTGTGGCAGCCCCTCAGTTATTGAAATGCTGCTATCATGTCACCCTTAACCCTTCTTTTCATTAAACTAAATATAGCAATAGCACTTAGACTTGTTTACCACTCCACAGTGCTTTACAGTCCTCTCTAAGCAGTTTACAGAGTCAGCATATTGACCCAACAATCTGGGTCCTCACCTTGGAAGGATGGAAGGCTGAGTCAATCCTGAGCCTGGTGAGATTTGATCTGCTAAACTGCTGGCAGCCAGTGATCAACAGAAGTAGCCTGCATTACTACACTCTAATCACTGCACCACCGCAGCTCATATACCCAATCCATGCAACCATTCTTCATATGTTTTAGTCTCCAGTTCCTTAATCAGATTTGTTGCCTTTCTCTGCACTCTTTCTAGAGTCTCCACATCTTTTTCATATTGTGGCATCCAAAACTGGATGCAATATTCTAAGTGTGGTTGTACCAAGGCGTTATACAGTGTTACTAACACTTAGCGTGATCTTGGTTTCTTCCTGTTAATGCAGCCTAGGACTGTGTTGGTTTTATAGGGCTTGACGTTAACAAGAACATGACAAAAAAGGGAACAGAATTAATACCAACTGCCAAACCAAGATGTTTTAAGCTAGAGATCAGCAGAAAATTGATCTCTAGATTTTCCGTTCTGTGCTAGAAATAAAAAGGAATATTTATTCGCCAAGTAAAACTTTGGGCAACAAAAAACACAAGAAAAAAAGCAAAAAAAAGCAGCCCAATTGCCTTTTGAAAAAGCACCTTTGAGACAACCATGACCTGGATGATGGAGAATCTCCACAGAGCAACACAGTTGATGAGGTATACAAAAGTCATTTTTTTCCAAAAGCTAACTCAACTTTCTTGGGGTTTTTTTTCTTTGAAAATATTTCGCTTCTTATCTAAGAAGGTTCTGAAGTGAAGAAGCTCCTTGGATGAGAAGTGAAATGTTTTCAAAGGCAAAACAAAGAAAGTCCAGTTGGCTTTTTAAAAAAGCATCTTTGGGACAACCATGACCTGGATGATGGAGAATCTCCAGAGACAATTGATCGGGTATTGTAGATGAAGCCGTAAAACAACTTCCCTTCAAACTAATTTTTCAAACTACGCCTGAGTGGCGTAGCAGGCTAATGCCTCCTATTAAGGCAGCATTTAACATCCAGCTGCCTGCAATTACTGTGAGTTCTAATCTCACCAGGCTCAAGGTTGACACAGCCTTCCATCCTTTCTAAGGTGGGTAAAATGAAGACCCGGTTTGTGGGGGCATAAGCTGACTTTGTATAAATATACAAAAAGTATGAAGGCTATTGCTTAACACATTGTAAGCCGCCCTGAGTCTCTGGAGAAGGGCGGCATATAAATATAAATGAATAAAAAATAATAATAATAATTGTTGGAAATAATTAACTGGGTGAAAATGTTTTCATAACACCTTCATTGTGCTTCCATCACCATCTGATCCAATAAAGCATCAAATATGTCGTGCCCACATTATGCCACTCTGCCCCCCCCCCCAACATCCCTCAGAGATGCTCAGCTAACAGGCTTTGTTGTCCTTTGAAAAGCATTTCTGATCAGTTCAGTTCTATGAGAAATTGGTCCTTTTTTACCTTCCCTGTAGCACAACTAACTTCTCTGTCCAATCAGAAATTGTGTAGTATTCACTTTATTATGTAATAAAGCAGCCTTGTTAGCCATGAATTTATATTCAAAAAGGTCTTGGCAGATGAATATAGGCAAATGGCCAGTTTCTTATTTCCACTGATTTCTTTCCTTCATTTTATTGAAAAGAGATGTTGTACCTTATTAAATTATTAAAGCAGAGCAGAGAGGGAACAAAAGAAAAAAATAACCCATAAAAAGATTTTGTTGCACTACACATCCAATAAAAACTCATCATATTTCAGTACCAGTAGACTTACAACCCGCTGGAGAAGATTCCTGCGAGCCCCTTGGACTGCAAGGTGATCAAACCAGTCAGTCCTAGAGGAGATCAACCCTGTCTGCTCTTTAGAAGGCCAGATCCCGAAGATGAAACTCAAATACTGGCCACTTAATGAGAAGGAAGGACTCACTGGAGAATATCCTAATGCTGGGAAAGATTGAGGGCAAAAGAAGAAAGGGATGACAGAGAATGAGGTGGCTGGATGGAGTCACTGAAGCAGTAGATGTGAGCTTAAATAGACTCCAGAGGATGGTAGAGGACAGGAAAGCCTGGAGGAACATTGTCCATGGGGTCACAATGGGTTGGACATGACTTTGCAACTAACAACAACAAGAAGACGACTTACAACCATTTGTTTAGTGACTGCTTGAAGTATAACAGCACTGAAAAAGATGACTTACACTTATGATCGTTGCAGCATCCCAATGGTCACATGATTAAAACTCAAACATTTGGCAACTGACTCACATTTATGACAGTTGAAGTGTCCTGGGGTCATGCGATCACCTTTTGGGACCTTTTGACAAGGAAAATCAATATGGAAACCAGATTCACTTAACAACCGTGTTACTAACTTAACAACTGTACTGATGCACTTAACAACTGTGGCAAGAAAGGTCATAAAAATGGGACAAAACTCACTTAAGAACTGTCTTGCTTAGCAATAGAAATTTGGGACTCAATTGTGGTTGTAAGTCAAGGACTATCTATATGCTATTTCATTATGTACAATCCGCGTTTATTAGATAACTAGTTGGTAAGATACAAGTAACACTAGTTCTTAAAAACTCTCCTTTGATGGCACTTCAAGGGATAGCAGATTTCAAGCAATACCCCAAAGAAATCTCAGGTCCTTCATGGAAGAGACCCATTCACTGAGTAGCTCTACAGGTTTATGAGACATTATTTATTATTATTATTTTCAAACACGCCTGTTTTGTTGTGGACAGCATGCCTGTGTCTTGGTAACTGATAGTTGCACAACAGAAATCGACTCTCTGTGTTGTTCTTATTGCTAGGAGGTAAATTCTTCAAGATTAGAAAGATAAAATGATGACCCCAATTACTCAGCAGACTGAAGACCTGATGTTACTTGCAATATACCGTATATACTCGAGTATAAGCCGAGTTTTTCAGCCCGTTTTTCAGCCTGAAAAACGGCCCCTCGGCTTATATTCGGGGCACGAAAAAAATGCCTTTTTCCCTGCAACCGTTTTGGCTCCCGGGGTGGCAGGGAGGCTTCCTAAAGCCAAAATGGGGTGTGTGTGTGGGGGGTGCGGCGCCCCTCCCGCGCGTCCCTTTTTGGCTGTAGGGGTCAGGGAGGCTTGCGCCGGCAGCACCTTCTGCTCCTCTTTTGCCCCTCAGCGGCTCCCAGCAACTGAGCAGAGAGGCAGCCGATGCCTAACGAGCGGAAGCCAAAGCGCCACCGTGGCATGTTGCTGGGAGTTGCTGGGAGTCGCTGAGGGGCAAAAGAGGAGCAGAAGGCGCTGCCGGCGAGCAAGCGAGCAGCCAGCCATGCTGGGGGCGCTTTGGCCGCCGGGCCCGCCCGCCGCGGCTGGAGCTCGCCACTCACCAAATTTGGCCTCGGTCGCAGCCCCGGCTCCAGTGCTGAAGAGGGTCGGTGCCGGGCAACAAAGAAGAGCAGAAGCAGCTGCTGCCAGGCAAGTGGGAGCCGAACGACCGCATGGTCATGTGTGGCCCATGGCAAGTGCCCGCAGCTGCCTGGTACTGGCCCCGAATACCAGCGCCATCCCTCGGCCGCCTCAGCTCCCCGCTCTTTCCTTCCCCCCACAGGCGCCTCCCCCCTTTCCTCGCCCCGAATGGCTGGCGGGCGAGGCTGCTCCGGTCGCCGTGAGGCTGCCCGAAGCGTTCCTTTCTGAGGGGCTTCTCGGCACCTGTGCCTCAAATTCAGTTCAGCCGGGGGAGGGAAGCGGGGAGTTGAGGCGGGGTGGGGGACCTGCGCCCCTCTCCCTCTCCCACATCGGAAAGGAACTTTCTGCTTCAGCTCCCGCTTCCGAGAAGCCTCTCGGAAAGGAACGCTTCAGGCAGCCTCGCCCGCTGGCCGTTTGGGGCGAGGAAAGGGAGGAGGAAAAAAAGGGGCGAGAAAAAAGTTTTCCAAAGTTTGTTTTTCAGCGAACGCTTCCCCTAACCCCGCCCGCTGCCTTCTCTTCTCTTGCTGGGAGTTGCTCCGAGCGCGGAGGGGAAGCGTTCGCTGAAAAAGAATGGGGTGAGAAAAAAGTTTCCCAAGGTTTTAACAGCCGAGAAAGCTGAGAAAGGGTGAGAACCTCTGCTGGAAGAGCAAGGGAGATGCTAACTCCGCGCTCGGAGCAACTCCCAGCAACTCCCAGCAACATCCAAAGTCATCCTTTTTTCTCGCCCCTTTTTTTCCTCCTCCCTTTCCTCGCCCCGAACGGCCGGCGGGCGAGGCTGCCCGAAGCATTCCTTTCCGAGGGGCTTCTCGGAAGCGGGGAGCTGAAGCAGAAAGTTCCTTTCCGATGTGGGAGAGGGAGAGGGGCGCAGGTCCCCCACCCCGCCTCAACTCCCCGCTTCCCTCCCCTGGCTGAAGTGAATTTGAGGCGTGGGTGCCGAGAAGCCCCTCGGAAAGGAACGCTTCGGGCAGCCTCACGGCTACCAGAGCAGCCTCGCCCGCCGGCCGTTCGGGGCGAGGAAAGGGAGGAGAAAAAAAAGGGGGCGAGAAAAGTTTCCCAAAGTTTCTTCTCCTCTCGCCCCCCGCCCTCTAGGCCTCTGGCTTTCCCCCCCACACTCAGCCTTCCACCCCCTCCGCACGTTCATGCACACATACACACTCACCGACACACGCAGCCACACACCTGCACACAGACGGCTGGGCTAGCCAGCACTAAACAGAGTCAGATGTTCTCCGGAGCTGAGCAGATCTGCAAGGGAATCTGCTTTGGGATCCCCTCGGGCTGTTCCTGTCACTTTCTATAACTAAAACTTGGGGGGTGGGGAAGTCCCTGCTGGGATGAAGGAAAGAAAAGAAGGAAGGAAAAAATGAAGGAAAGAAGGAAGAAGGAAAGAAGGAAGGAAAGAAAAGAAGGAAGGAAGGAAGGCAAGAAAGAAAGAAGGAAAGAAGAAAAGAAGGAAGAAAGAAGGCAAGAAGGAAGAAAGAAAGAAGGAAGGAAAGAAGAAAGAAAGATTTCTTTCGTTCTTCTTTCGTTCTTTCGCCTTCCTGCCTTCCTTCCCCTTCTTCCCTTCTTCCCAACAGGGACTCTCCCCCACTCCCCGAAGTTTTTAGTTGGTTTCAAAGAATTCAACAGCTGGAATGCAAGCGGAGGGGAGGGGAGAGAGAAAGAGAGAATGAGAGAGGCAGAGTGGGGGAGAGAGAGAGAAAGAGGTGGAGAGAGAAAGAGAATGAGAAAGTGGGAGTGACAAGATAGGGCAAAAACGTAAAATGTGAGGACAGTCGTACGTTCGAGGACTGGTCACAAGTGTGAGGACCAGTCAAAAATTATTTTTTCAGCCCTCTGAGTAGTCCATATGCACAAAAGGACTACCCAGAGGGCTGAAAAAGGTGATTTCTGACAGGTCCTCGCACTTT
>WNWU01000035.1:8928843-8941489 GCA_012654045.1 Ptyas mucosa
GTCTTCGCACTTACGACTGGTCATCATTTATGCCCATTGTAGCATTCTTAACAACCATGTCACTCATTTCACAACTGCTTCTCTTCACCATGGTGACAAGATAGGGCAAAAACGTAAAATGTGAGGACAGTCATAAGTTCGAGGACTGGTCAGAAGTGTGAGGACCAGTCAAAAATTACTTTTTCAGCCCTCTGAGTAGTCCATATGCACAAAAGGACTACCCAGAGGGCTGAAAAAGGTGATTTCTGACAGGTCCTCGCACTTTTGACCGGTCTTTTTTTATTTTGAAATTTAACAGTAGCCGCTGCATTTCCCACCCTCGGCTTATACTCGAGTCAATAAGTTTTCCCACTTTTGGGGGGTAAAATTGGGGGGGTCAGCTTATATTTGGGTCGGCTTATACTTGAGTATATACAGTATTCTTCTAAGAAATAGATTGCATATGGATGATTACAAGAAAATATGGTCATTCTTTCCTGAAACTGTTTAAAATTTAACTTACACACACACACTCTCTCTCTGAAACAGAAGAACAACAAGAAAACAATAGAAAAGAAAATATGTGTGACACATATAGTACATACATACATGTATGTGTATGTGTGTGTGTATCTATTGTTCTATTACTCTTTTTTCTTTTCCATTGTTTTCTTGTTGTTGTTCTGTTTTATTAAAAAAAGGACAATGATCGGGTAATAAAGGTAATGCAGATCTTATGCAAAGCCACTTCCTATTTCTGCTTACCTGTTTCCATCTTGCCTCTTTGATTTCCTCAGGCAAGTGCATTTTTTAGTAGGATGGCAAGGTTGTAAAGCATGAAAAAATCCATAAAAAGAAGAACAGGTATAGCCATCATCAAAGGTTATCCAAAAGAGGGACATCCTTTGTTGCTTATTGAGTTTGGAGGGGTTGGTGACGCTCAGATACTTCAAGGGAGAAGAAAGACTTTGTTTGAATTTTCTTTTGCCCAGATTTATACTCCCTCTCATCCTTCACCTTGAAGATAAAGGAAACAAAGAAATTTGCTTCATACAGTGTCATTTTTGAGTGGATGGTGCTTGATCAGAACTACCTTCTTCATTCAAAGTAAGAAATCACCCCTTTCTGTGATCAATGGCTTGGTTTTGAAAGTGGTTAAGGCTTCAGCCCACAGTGAAAGCAAAATGAGTCTCTGTTGGCCATCATTTGGTATTAGCTAATGATCCAGCAGAAGACCAAAGGAACAAATCAGAATCGCTTTGTTCTTCATGACTATTATGGGTCAGAGACCAGGATCTTTTAAAGGATATTTTGAATATTCTACAGTTTGTTCTTCTCATTGTACTTTTGTAGTCATTTCTCTAAGACATAAAAAACAAGGAAAGTATAATAATAATATAGTAGAATATAATATAATAATTCAGTTGGCATGGTCAGAGGCCCTTTGCATCCCATTCTCTTCAAATTTGAAAGCTCTTCATGAAAACATTGAAATAAATATTTTATGCGGTGTAGTGCTTTAAATCTTGAGTTAAGTCTTAAAAAGTATTTAAAGGGGTCCATGGTGAAGAAAAGGTTGAGAACCACTGGTATAGACATTTTCCTAATAGCTTGATAAAGAGGTGCAATCAGCAGGTGTCAATGTGGTATTCATGTTAGTTATAAACCTTGCACAGGCTGAACTTAATTAGCTTTAACTTTGATGCGTTTTTCCTGTTTGCTTTTGGTAACTTTACATGTTTTCTGAACCCAGTCCAGTGGATTAATTTATGGTTCCATGAATCACCATGAAACTCCCCCTCTCCATAATTTGATAGGCCATTCTGCAGATGTATACTGTGCAAAGCTAACCAGATGTCTCCTGGGAGAGAAGAACCCTTCATTTCCATCCAATAAGGTAGCGGAACATTTCCATTTTTAACACACAGATATAAATAAAGACTTTATTTATCATAAGTTTATCACAGAATTAACAAAAATAATTATATTCCTTCCCTGACAACCCATATTAAATAAATAGCCCTTAATGGTACTACGTCTACATGGAGGGAAGTAAGTAGTGGGCTACTACAAAGTTCCGTCTTAGGCCCAGTCATAAACAACTTAGATGAGGGAATAGAAGGGGAACTTATCAAATTTGAAGATGATACTAAGCTGGCAGATATAGCCAACACACTAGATCTGTGATGGCGAACCTATGGCATGCGTGCCACAGGTGGCACATAGGGTCATATCTGTGGGCATGTGAGGGTTACCCTAGCTCAGCTCCAGCGTGCATGCACACACCAGCCAACTGTTTTTCGGGCCTTCTGGGCCCACTGGAAGTTGGGAAATGGGCCACTTTCGGCCTCTGGAGGACCTCCGGGGAGGTGGGGAAGGCCATTTTTACCCTTCCTAGGCTCCAAGAAAGCCTCTGGAGCCTGGGGAGAGTGAAAAACGGGCCTACCAGGCCCACCGGTAACCTTTTTGCCATTGCATACCAAAAGCGGCGGGGGGAGCGCACACATATGCAGAGGGGTGGGGCACGGGGGGCATTGAATTATGGGTGTGGGCATGCACGTGCACGACCCCCCCGTGCTCCCCCCACTTTTGGCATGCGATGGCAAAAAGGTTAGCCATCACTGCCCTAGATGATAGGCTCAAGATCCAGATGGATCTTGACAGACTTGAACACTGGGCCCTATCTAACAAAATGAAATTCAACATAGAGAAAACTAAAGTCCTACACTTAGGCAAGAAAAACCAAAAGTACACATACCTGGCTCAACAGCAGTAACTGTGAGAGGGATCTTGGAGTCTTAATGGACAACCAGTTAAATATGAGTGTCAACTCTGAAACTGGCCTGACTGAAACCATTTTGGAGTTTCAGTGTTGCCACAATGGTGATGAGGGATAGGGAGGGGGGGAATAGAGATAGTTGGGGTTTGGTGCCAAAACAAAATAGTTTCCCCTGAGAACCAAGGACATTCCCACATGAAGAGAGGAGGAGTAAAGTTCCCAAGCAACCAGACAGCATCTTGACTGAACCATGTGACTGATTGTTTTGGAAATGGAAAGGGAAAGGGACTGATTGTTTGGGATTGTTTCCCAAACAATCAGTCACATGGTCCAATGGGAAAACTTTTACTTTTACTTTCACCAGTCTGTGCCAATATGATATATCCAATAAAACTATTCTTTAAGGAATTTACCTGTCTTAGAGTTCTGTTTGATGTGGGTATATTACTTGGAACTCTGACATTGAGCCAACAGTGTGTAGCAGCAGCCAAAAAAGCCAATGCATTAAAGTGCATTAACAATGGATTCAATCAAGATCACATGAGGTACTAATACCACTCTATAAAGCCTTAGTAAAACCACACCTAGAATACTACATCCAATTTTGGGCACCACATTATAAAAAAGATGTTGAGACTCTAGAAAAAAATGCAGAGAAGAGCAACAAAGATGATTAAGGGACCGGAGGCTAAAACATATGAAGAACTGTTACAGGAATTGTGCATGGCTAGTTTAGTGAAGAGAAGGACCAGGGGAGACTTAATAGGAGTGTTCCAATACTTAAAGGAGTACGTACAGAGAGGAGGAGGAGCGGGTCAACTTATTTTCAAAAGAACCTGAAGGTCAGACAAAGAATAATGGATGGAAATTGATCAAGGAGAGATTCAACCTAGAAATAAGGAGAAATTTTCTGACAGTGAGAACAATCAACCAATGGAACAGCTTGTCTTTATAAGTTGTGGGAGCTTCATCACTGGAAGTTTTCAAGAAGCCAGGAAAATGGAAACAAAAGAAAAAGATTAGTGAAACAAAGAAGATATGTTAAGAGAGAGAAGTAAATATTATGATTATTATGTTTAATATTATTATTTTAATATTATAGAATTAATGCTAATGTAATGAATATTGTTGTAAATCTTCATTATCATTTTACAAAGATATTTGTACCCAGACGGCACACTGTTTAATTGAAGATGGAATTATTAAATTAAAAAAGAGAGAGAGAGACTGGACTGCCATCTGTCAGAAATGGTATAGGGCAATGATGATGAACCTTTTCGGCACTGAGTGCCTAAAATGGAATGTGTGCGCACATCTGGGCTGCAACCCGGAATAGGAGCTGTTCATGACACATGCATGCTGCCGAAAATGAATTTACATTTTCAGCCAGCTATTCTTCTGGGTTTCTGGCACACATGCACATATGACAATTAGCTGGCTGGCATGCATCCTCACGCAGGAAAACAGAAGACCAGTTAGAACAGTGGGCACCAACCGGTGGTCCGCGGACCACTGGTGGTCCGTGAGAAAATGTTGGTGGTCCATGGAGAAATTTTTGTATTTTTGCGTTTTTGCAGGTGGTGCAATACGGAAAAAGGAGCGCAGCCCTCATTGTCCAGAAAGAATGGTGCTGTTATGGCAGTGGGGGAGGGGGCGGCACAAGTAGGAAGAAACGGCATTTGCATGACAACAGCATTCCGCCTTGGTATATTTGCGCCAACCAGTGGCGCAAGGCAGCCCTCGTCTGCTGCCGCTTGGACAAAGAACAAAAACAAATATAAAAACATTATCATTCCAAACAGTTACAGACAGAGTATCGGTCGGTGACATTTTTTTGTGCTCCTCTTCTCTTCAATTTATCATTACACATGCTAGCTTATTTCCAAAAATTTCAACATCCATTTATATCATAATTATCATAATTATCTCCAATTCTTATTCTCTATCCATTGATAAAATAAATCCCATATCAAATAATATTGTCTATCTTCCTGCTTTCTTATTTCAAACGTCAGTTTACTCATTTCAGCACACTCCATCATTTTCTTAATAATTTCTTCATCATTATGTAACTTTTCTCTTTTCCAGTTTTTAGCAAATACAATTCTGGCTGCTGTCAAAAGATTCACAATTAAGTATTGCAATTCTTTGTTATATGTCTCCGCTATGATCCCTAATAAAAATATCTCTGGTTTAAAGTACATATGTCTCTTTATCTCTTTTTCCAACCATGTGTATATCTTAGTCCAATATCTCCTTGCTTCAGCGCATGACTACCACATGTCGTAATAAGATCCTGGGGTCTGATGACATTTCCAACACTTCTCCAATTTATTCTGGAACATTCTGGCTATCCTTGTCGGGGGTAGGTGCCACCTGTAAAACATCTTATACACATTCTTCTTATATGCTGTAGACATTGTCATTTTGTAATTATGTGACCACAATTTTTGCCATTTCTCTAAATCAATGCCATAACCAAAATTCTTCCCCCATGCTATAATTGATTCTTTAACTTGTTCTTCTTCCAATTTTACCTCTAATAAATAGCCATATAGTTTTTTAATTACATGATCATCAGAACCCATTAAAATCTTATCTAAGTTAGTCAAACCGTTATAAAAACCTTGTTTGAGATCTTCTCGGTATCTAGAAAGTATTTGCATATATGAAAACCAATCCATCTTATATCCCTGATCTTCTATATCTTGCTTTAATTTAAGTTCACTCTTTTATCCAATAATTCCTTATATCTTATAATTTGTTCCCCTTTAAACGTCACTGGATATGAGAAAGCTTCAATTGTAGATATCCAGACCGGAATCTTCAAATAGTGATGTTTTTTAATCTTCTCCCAGTTCAGCCATAAGGCTTCACGTATTTTGTGTCTTCTAAAATACCCCTGTATTTTAGTTCCTTTATACCACAAAAAGGCATGCCATCCCAACAACAAACCATGTCCCTCCAAGTTTAATAATCTGGTATTTTTTTAATAATATCCATTCTTTGATCCACATTAAACTAGCTGCTTGATAATAAAGTTCAAAGTTAGGCAAGCCAAAACCACCCCTCATTTTAGCATCTTGTAACAACTTAATTTTTATTCTTGCGTTTTTCCCTTGCCAAATATATTTCAGTATCATTTTATTCAATTCTGTAAAAAATTCCTTATCCAGCTTTATCGGAATTGTCTGAAATAGATATAAGATTCTAGGAAAATATTCATCTTAATAGTTGCAATTCTACCAATCAAAGATAATTGCAAGTTTCCCCATTTTTCCAAATCTTGTCCTATTTGTTGCTTAACCTTATTATAATTATGTTCCTTAAGAGAACTACACCTTGCTGTCAGTTATATCCCCAAATATTTTACCTTGTTCGTGACCTGGATCTTTGAAATCTCCATTAGTTCTTCATTTTGCTTTTTCAACATATTTTTAGTCATTATCTTTGTCTTATCTTTATTAATTTTCAAACCAGCTACTTTCCCAAACTCTCCAATACTTTCTAACAATTTATTTATTGACATTAATGGTTCTTCAATAATAAAGACCAGGCTTGCAGCTTATATTCTTCTTTCCGAATTTTCATACCTTTTATTTCTTTTTCTTCTCTTATATTTCTATTTAAGACTTCCAATGTCCATATAAATAATAATGGGGACAATGGACATCCTTGTCTAGTGCCTTTTTCTATTTCAATAAAGTCGGTCAATTCTCCATTTATCATTACCTTGGCCTTTTGTTTAGAGTATATAGCTTCAATTGCCTGGCAGAATTTCTTACCAAAGCCCATCTCTTCCATTTGTAACATCATAAATCGCCCATTCACATTATCAAAGGCTTTTTGTGCATCTAAGAATATCAAAGCCATCTGCTTTTCAGAATGTGCTTCATAATATTCTAAAGTATCCAAAATTATTCTTACATTATCTCTAATTTGTCTTTTTGGCAAAAATCCATTTTGATCAGGATGAATAAAGTTATTCAAATATCTCTTAAGTCTTTCTGCCAATATTGTAGCAAAGATTTTATAATCTGCATTTAGCAGGGATATAGGCCTATAGTTTTTGATTAGTTGTGGGTCTGTCTCTTCTTTATGAATCAATGTGATGTAAGCCTCAGTCCATGTTTGGGGTATTTCCTTTTTTATCATTACTTCATTCATAACCTCCAGTAGTGGGATCGATAAAGATTCTTGTAATGATATTCAACTGGCAGTCCATCTGGTCCTGGTGCCTTTCCATTCTTCTGTTTCTTAATTGCCTCAGTTAGTTCCCTCTTCATTATATTTCCATCCAGCATCTCCTCAACAACCTTGGGAATCTGTGGTAGTTTTGCTTTTTGTAAATACCTTGCCACTTTATCCTCCTCTATTGTATCTTTCTTATACAATTGTGTATAATATTCTTGGATTATTTTCCCCATCTCTTTATTTCCAAATCTGCTTTATCCTTGATGGTTTGTTAGCTGTATTATTTTCCTTGATTCTCTTTCTTTTTCTCAGTTTATATGCCAGCCATCTGCCTGGTTTGTTTGCATTTTCAAATGGGTGTAGGGTCTCCTGCTTGTTGGACTATAAAGAAGGGACCTACAAAGTCCCTTCCAATTCTGTTATTCTATTATCCGTGCCTCCTGAGTCAAGTCTCATCACAAGCAAATCCAGTTCTCCTTCCTCTTTCCATTTCTTGCTAATCTCTCACCGCAAAGCGTCTTTATCAGTTTCCAAACAAGTCTTTAATACAACATGCAGCCATATTTGATTTCAACTGCTTTGGAAATGGCCCACTTTTTCTATTGCCCAGCTGATTACCCAACAACTTTCCTTTCCTTTCCTTTCCTTTCCTTTCCTTTCCTTTCCTTTCCTTTCCCCTTTCCTTCCTATTTAAGAATAACAGTGTTGGAAGGGACTTTGGAAGTCTTCTACTCCAATCCCCTGGCCAAGGCAGAAGTCCTTATATCATCCCAGTCAAATGGTTGTCTATTTTTGAAAACCTCCAGTGGTAGAATACCCACAATTCCAGGGGGGCAAGATGTTCCACTGATTAATTGTTCTCACTGTCAGGAATTTTTTTACGTAGTTCCAGGTTGGATCTCTCTAACAATCTTCCACCCATTGCTTTTTGTCTTGCTCTCAGGTGCTTTGGAGAGTAGGTTGACTCCCTCTTCAAGGATGGCGTTCCTCGACCAGGCCACCTGCGGGTCGTGGGCCCGAAGCCAGGCCATCCCCAGGACCACTGGGAAATGGAGGTCCGTTGTCACGTAGAACTGGATCACCTCCTCGTGCGTCCCAATGGTGAGGCGCAAGGGCTGAGTAGCAAACTTGATGGGCCCCGCCACGAGTTCCCGCCCATCGATGATCTCTACCCTCAACGGAGGGTCCACTGGAACCAAGGGGACCTTATAATGGGCCACAAAGGCCTGGTCCATAAAGTTTGTCGTGGCCCCCAAGTCCACCAGCGCATGCTCCGGGAGCCCCTCTGACCGGTTGGCCAACAAAACCCTGGTGTCCAGAATCAGGTGCCGAGGGGGCTCACGGTCCACAGCCGCCGACTCCGGCGGGGCCTGGTTACGTGCCTGGCCCAGGGTTTCCCCTAGACCAGGCCTGGCCCGTTTCCCGGCTGGTCACGCCGAGACTCCGGAACAGGCTTGGACGCCCCACTCCGCTTCCTGGGGCACGAGGCAGCAAAATGTCTAGCCTCGCCGCAATAGAGGCACAGTCCCTCTTGGCATCTCCACATCCACTCCTGGGCCGTCAGGTGAGGTCTGGCTGCTCTGAGCTCCATGGGCTCCTCAGCCATCGCCACAAAACGCGGGATGGTCCGGGGCGCTGTGGGTGCGGGACGCGGGGGTGCAGGAGCTGCCGGTGGTTCCTGAAGGGCCCAACGAGGCTGTCGCCGAAGAAGGCGGGCGTCGATCCACAGGCACTGGGTCACCAGCGCGTTGAGGGTCGGAGGCATCTCCACCCGAACCAGCTCGTCCTGCAGCTCGTCCGAGAGGCCGTCCTGGAAGGCGTCCATGAGCGCTGCCTCATTCCAGGCAAAGTCCTGGCCGAGAAGTCAGAACTCTGCAATATAGTCCTGCAGGGGGCGCTTCCCTTGGCGGAGGTCCTTGATGCGCCTCACTGCTGTCATCACGCGTAGGTGTTGCAAAAAGTCCTGATAGTCCAGAAGCAAGGGGTTATTTTGCAGCAGCAGGGGCATGGCCCATCGGGCGGCAGAGCCAGAAAGGAAGCTGATCGTGAATGCCACCCGAGCCCGGTCATCTGGAAAATCCTCCGGCCTCATTGCCATGAAGAGTTGGCATTGTCCCAGGAAGGCCGGGAACATCTCCGTCTGCCCAGAAAACCTCTCTGGCATGTTCACTGGGCATCGTGAACGGGGAGGAAGAGGAGGGAGAGCTGCAGGAGCATTCCCCAAAGCAAGTTGGACAGTTAACTGTGCCACTTGCTGCTGCAGGAGCTGATTGGCATCTTGCAGCTGCTGTAACTGCTGCTGCAGCTATTGGTCCATCGTGGTTAAACGATGGTTTACGCTTCAGGTGACGGACAAGATGTTCTGTCCCCGTCTCCCACACGCACAAACACCCACCCCAAAGGGTTAAATAATTGTTCCAAAACAGTCAAAGGTTCATTATCAAAACTTGGCAGCAATGCAGCAGCTGCCTGCCAAGAGCTTTTACTCCAAGAAGGAGGGGTTGTTCCTCCACCAGATAACACAAAAATACAGACAGTTTGATGTAGTCCAGTAACAGAAACCCACAACAGATGAGGCGTTGTTCGTCCAGAAGTGCAAGTGACTCGCCAGAGCTGGAATGGCCATCACCCTCCCTTATATAGCCTGTGGGATGTGGTCCAGTGACTCAGCTCAATCTCTGGCATGCCTCCTCATCTGCTGTGACCGTTTAGCATGCCGATGTTGGCGTGGATCCAGCCACAACTTGTCTCCCTCATCACTCTCCGACAGATCGGAGACACCTGGCTCCTGGCCAATCTCCTCTCCTTCGGCCGACACCTGAGGAATTGCCAGAGAGGAGGAGCCGGGAGAGGGAGGCCTGGCCGGCTCCTCTCCTTCATGTTCGGAGCCTTCTTCCTCCGATATGATGGGCTCGGGGGTCGGAGCCACAACAGGTCACCATGTTTAAAATGCTCCATGGCATTGGACCTGGGTATTTGCGGGACCGCCTTTCTGCCACCAATAGCCTCCCACCGGCCAGTACGCTCCCACAGAGAGGGACTCCTCAGGATGCCGTCAGCCAGGCAGTGTCGGCTGGCGACCCCCAGGGGGAGGATCTTCTCTGTGGCAGCACCTGCCCTCTGGAACGACTTGCCCCCGGAGATTCAAAGGATATCAGATTTCCGAGCATTTCGCCGTGCCCTAAAAACTTTTCTTTTCCAACAAGCAGGGCTGGCATAACCCCCCCCCCCTTTTTTTGAGATATTAGACTTTTAACTGTAAAATGGGTTTTAATTGGAAGATCTTAAACATTTTCGGCCAAAGTGTATAATTCTTTTAAATTTCTTTTAAATTTTGTATTAGTATGGTTTTTACTTGGCTGTGCACCACCCTGAGTCCAGTAGGAGAAGGGTGGTATATAAATTTAATTAATAATAAATAAATAAATAAATAACCCTAACCCTAACCCTTTCCGAACTTCCAGTAGGCCCTCCCCGAGCCTCCGCACGCATCCTGCACTTACCTGCATTCAAAACAGGCCATGTGGGGACTCCTGGGAGGGGCAGGGTGGGCAGGGCCAGCCAGGAGTGAGATTTGGGGGTTTTCTGAATTGCACCGAATCTTAATTAGAGGTTTACCTGAACACCTGCCAACCCCCAGCAGCCCACCCTTGGCCCCGCCCCTTGCCCCTCCTCTCCCTGTCACTCCTCACCTGGCCTGAGAAGATAAAGATGATAGCGGGGGAGGGAGACTTACTCTGGGTGAGGCTGGAAATCTCTGCCATAGAGGGTGGTACAAGAAGTGGTGCAAGGAACGCGGCAGGCCAGTGTCTTGGGGCAGAGAGCAGGTCACACATCTCCCTGAGCCACCATGGCACGCATGCCCAGCTGCACCAACAAAGGCCAGAAGTAGCTGCCCACCATTTCATGCTGTAAAAATCTTTTTAAAAATCTTACTGTCGGGCAGCGAGACCCAGCAAGAGATGAGATGCTGGAGAATTGGACCAGGCCATTTCTCTCTGCCACAATGCTTCCCAGATGTGGCTTACAGCTCTGAGCCCAAAGCAGTGGGAGGTGAAGTCTGCCTTGAGTGCAAATATACCATGACGAAGACAGAATGCTATTGCTGTGTAAAGGCAAGTATAGGGGCACTTTGCTCCTGCACTAAGGCTCCGGCCATTGCCACCACTGCTTTGGCCACCTGCGCCGCCCCACCTTGCTGTGAGAGAAGTCAAGTTGGTCCTGTCCACTCCATCACATGACACCCCCCCAGCCACGCCTACCTAGCCGGTCATTAGGGAGAATCGTGTCAGCCCTGGAGGCCATTTTTTTCTTTGGATCTTCAGGGCTGCCACATTTAGTGCTGTGGGAAAATGGGAGGTGGGTTGCAAGGAGTTGGTGGAGATATATAGCCTTAACAACATTCTTTTCTCTGGGAGTCAAGGATGTTCAGCCTGTACCTGGAGAGGCGTGACTGGGGAACATCTCCAGTTTGGACGGTGGATTGATTGGACCAGGTGTGTGCAGGGGAAGGGACTTTGACTTTCCTTTGGGTGGGGAAAACCCGGGGGCTTTCAGATTCAGGTTTTCTCAGATGTGCCAATATGACATCTCTAATAAAATGGAACTTTGAGGAATTGCCTGCCTCATAGTTTTACTTGGTTGGGGGTGTTACTTGGAACTCCAACATAATGTATATTTAAAGTGACAATAAAATTCTATTCTGTTCTATTCTGTTCTATTCTTTTTTCAAAGTTAAGTTTTTAATTTTATATTATTTATACATATCAATGCATGAATAGTGTGAACCTGGGTATCATACATTTTGATACAAATAGACATATTATTACTCATAGTTATTCTTTGCCCCCCACAGAGAGGACTCGCAATCTGGGTGTCCTCCTGGACGCACAGCTGTCTTTAGAAGAGCATATGACCGCCGTGGCCAGGGGGGCCTTCTATCAGGTTCGCCTGATTCGCCAGTTGCAGCCCTTTCTGGATCGGGACGCCTTGCGCACAGTCACTCATGCCCTTGTCACATCCTGGCTGGACTACTGTAATGCTCTCTACATGGGGCTCCCCTTGAAGAGCACTCGGAGGCTCCAACTGGTCCAGAATGCGGCCGCGCGGGTGGTTATGGGCGCAACCCATTATGCCCACGTGACACCCCTCCTGTGCGAGCTGCACTGGCTCCCAGTGGTCTTCCGGGTGTGATTCAAGGTGTTGGTTACCATCTTTAAAGTGCTCCATGGCATAGGACCCAGGTACCTTCGAGACCGACTTCTGCCACCAATAGCCTCCCACCAGCTAGTTCGCTCACACAGAGAGGGTCTCCTCAGGGTGCCATCGGCTAAGTTATGCCGGCTGGCGACATCCAGGGGGAGAGCCCTCTCTGTGGGAGCCCCAGCCCTGTGGAATGAACTGCCCCCGGAAATGCGTAAGATCTCCGACCTCAGGGTATTTCGCTGTGCCCTTAAGACCCTGTTGTTCCGCTAGGCCGGGTTATCAATGTAATAATTTTAAATCGGGTGTTTTAAATTTTTTGGGTCTTAAACTGAGCCGAAATTATTTAATAATTTTAATTATCTTAATTGATGTTTTGTCTTGTGCTTTTAATAGGCTGTACACTGCCCTGAGTCCTTCGGGAGAAGGGCAGAATAGAAATAAAATTATTATTATTATTATTATTATTATTATTATTATTATTATTATTAT
>WNWU01000035.1:8946087-8968374 GCA_012654045.1 Ptyas mucosa
CACACACACACACACACACACACACACACACACACACACACACACACCGTCTTTTTTCTCTTTGAACAGCACAGGGGCTGCCACTTTGGATTTTGTGGGCTGAATGAAACTCCTGGCCAAATCGGTGCTGATGTATTTTCTCAATTCAGCCATTTATTTTGGGATCATGGAATACATCTTTGACTGTTGCAGCTTGGCTCCCAACACGAATTTGATTGCGCAGTCTGTCGGGCGGTGGGTAGGGAGGAAGTTCCAGACTTGTTCGTTAAAGGCATCTGCCAAATACTGATATTCCTTGAGCACCTGGGGACAGCCAGGGAGCCTGTTTGTGGCTGCTGCAGCATTTTCCAGCCGGCTGGGGTTGCCAGGGGTTGTTGCTTGTTAGAAGTTGTCTGGTGGGATTGGCGGCAGTGGACCAATGCTATTCTTAGTTTCCGGTAACCATCTTCCCATGTGATGGTTGGGCCCCATTGGTCTAGCCAAGTGAGCCCTAGTATAATTCATTCAGTCATTTTGGGGGCTACTATGAATCGGTTCAGCTCCCGGTGGCACCCCATTTCCAGTCTAACGAGCTCCATTACTAAAGTGGCTGGGGCTCCACCTATTAGCATCCCATTGACTTGCTCAGAGTGTATGGGATACACTAGAGGCTTCATGCTTATTCCTAGCTGTTGGACAATGGGGAGGCTGATAAGGCACCTGGTGCAGCTGGTGTCTATGATGGCCTCTACGTCCCCCTGGACCCCAGTTTCTGGCACTACTATCCAAGTTTTGACGGTGAAGGGGCAGGTTGCTTCACTTACCATCAGGTCCTCTTTGCCACTGCTCCCACTGGCAGAGCCTGGAGGGATCTCCAATGCTGGCTTGGGGGAGAGGAACCTCAATGGCTTGTCAGGCGATTCTCTCCTTGTCTGGCAGCTTCCTTGGGGTCCTCCTTTCCTGGGATGCTGATGGGGTTTGGAGTTGAGAGATGCCCATGTTGGAAACACTTGATTGTCCCTGGCAGTGCTGGCTGAGGTGCTTCAGCTGGTTTTCAGGGGCTTGGTGGCTCATAGGTCTTGGTAACTCCAATGTTTCTCCCCGCAGTCCCTCAGGCCAGAAATGTATTAACAAGGGAAATCAGAGCAGCAAAAAGACTCTGAAAACCTAAGAAATCAGTTCTCAACAAACGAACCAGCAAACATGTGGAAAACTCTTAAAAATATCACCGGTTATGGCAAACCTCCTTCCCAGACTGAAGGAAATCAACAACTGGCAGATGACCTGAATATGTTTTACTGCAGGTTTGAAAGGAAACTACAGCCACCTATCTCCACAATCCCCAACCCAGATACACCAACAACAGCCAACCTCCTACAACTGACCCCATCCCAGTGGGTTCACAACCCCTGGTGATCACAGAAAAGGAAGTGCAAGATCTATTTCACAGACAAAAACCAGGAAAAGCACCAGGCCCAGACAAGATAACTCCTTCTTGCTTAAAAGTCTGTGCTGACCAATTGGCCCCCATCTTCACCCGAATCTTCAATAATTGAAGATTCAAATTCAATGAAATTGCTTCAAATGCTCTACCATCATCCCAGTGCCGAAGAAGCCCTCCATCAAGGAACTGAATGACTACAGACTAGTTGCTCTAACATCTGTAGTTATGAAAACCTTCGAAAGGCTAGTGATGTCCCACCTGAAAACCATCACGGATCCGCTGTTAGACCCCCTGCAATTTGCATACCAAGAAAAAGATTGACAGATGATGCTGTTAATATGGCTCTGCAGTACATCCTACAACATCTTGAATCTCCAAAGACCTACACAAGGGTCCTCTTTGTAGACTTTAGTTCAGCATTCAATGCCATCAAACCAGACATTCTTCTAACTAAACTAAATCAGCTAGCGGTACCTGAACACACTTGTAAGTGGATCACAAGCTTCCTAACAGACAGGAAGCAGCAGGTGAAGCTAAATCACATCAGATACCTGTACAATTAGCAGAGAGGGCCCCCAAGGATGTGTGCTTTCTCCACTTCTCTTCTCTCTATATACCAATGACTGTATCTCAAACAATCCATCTGTTAAACTACTGAAGTTTGCAGATAATACAACATTGATTGGTCTCATTCGAGACAACGATAAATCCACATACAGACGGGAGGTTGAACTACTAGCCTCGTGGTGTGACCGGAACAATCTGGAACTGAACACACTCAAAACCATAGAAATGGTGGTAGACTTTAGGAGAAACCCTCCCATACTACCACCTCTTACAATACTAGACAACACAGTAGAGACCTTCACATTTCTAGGTTCTATCGTATCTCAAGACCTAAAATGGACACCTAACATCAAAAATGTCATCAAAAAAGCACAACAAAGAATGTTCTTTCTGCACCAACTCAGGAAGCTGAAACTGCCCAAGGAGCTGCTGATACAGTTCTACAGAGGAATTATTGAGTCTGTCATCTGTACCTCTGATTTGGTTCTGCAACTCAACAAGACAGACACAGACTTCAGAGGATAATTCGAACTGCAGAAAAAACAATTACTACCAACCTGCCTTCCATTGAGGACCTGTATACTGCACGAGTCCAAAAGAGGGCTGTGAAAATATTTACAGACCCCTTGCATCTGGGACATAAGTTGTTTCAATTCCTACCCTCTACCCTATAGAGCATGGTACACCAAGACAACTAGATACAAGAACAGTTTTTCCCCGAACGCCATCACTCTGCTAAACGGATAATTCCCTCAACACTGTCAGGTTATTCACATTAGGCTGCATTGGTCTTGTCATCATTCCTGTCGCCCATCTCCTACCACTTGTGACTGCATGATTGTAATTTTGTTGCTTGTATCCTTGCAATTTATATTAATATTGATTGTTTTCTAGTATGATTTGATTGGTTATTGTACCATATGACTGTCACTGAGTGTTCCATTTCCTTCCATCGGGCCTTGCTGCAGCGCCGTGCTGACTCCTGCAGGAGCTGTCATCCTGGTAGACCAGGCCCCGTGGGGGAGACTGAGGTGTGACCCACTTCACACTGTGTGGAACAAAGCAACTCTGGGCAGTTGCATCTCCCAGGCCTGAACGTGGAGGCAACCCTGCCAGGCTGACTGGTAAGGGGGAAGTTGTGTGATGCTGCCCATGCTGAGTTGATTGAACCATGCCAGGAGACCTGCTAGCGACTGGCTCTGCAAGGGCAGCAGGAGACCCCAATCCCAGGAATTACTGGACTCAGGAGATCTCGTTGCTCTCCATTCGAGGGCCTGGGCATGCTCTGCTCTGCTCGTTCCCATCCGAGATTCCTGCAGCATTGCCCAGATCGCCAACTCCTGGGTGGTGCAGCTCCCACAGCTTTGCCCCATAAGGAAGGATCCCAGGGGTGAAATGCTCCCAGTTCGGACCGGATCGGCCAATCTGGTAGCAATGGGGGCAGGTGGTTCGGAGAACTGGTAGCAAAACCGGTAGCCCCTCCCCAGCCCATGCCTACCCAATCACCCGGTCGCCTGCTTGCCGCTTCTTTTTTTAAAAAATGCTTTTAAAAGGTAAAAAAAAGTTCTGATGATCCCAGCTGAGCCACGCGATCGTCAGAGCTTTTTTTTTACTTTTTTAAAACTTTTTTTTATTTTTAAACATAACAAAATATAAAACAACCATCATCCATTACAATCACAGAAAGTGTGTCGATCGGTTACAATTCTTTTGTGCTTAATCCCATATCCAAAATTTCCAAGTTATTTAATTTCTCTTATTTGACAATTTTTTTATATCCCTTTATGCTATTATTCTCATTCAACAATTAACAATGGCTTGTCTCCCATAAAAAATTGCTTCATATATTTTATCATTACAATTATTTCATATTTCATACTTCATTTCCATGCTTTATTATCTAGCCATTGATAAAATAAATCCCATAGCATATAATATTGTTTGTCTTCCTGTTCTCTAATTACAAATGTCAATTTATTCATTTCAGCACATCCAAGATGGCGCTCCGGCGTTGAATCCCCGATCTTTGGGGGCAATGCCTTGGCTCAGGGGGGCCTCGAGGGGGTCAGGCTGAACATCTATGACCCCCCCCCCGCCCAGGTAAAGCAGCACCGGAGGAACCTTTTGAGTGCTTTGTTGGCTCTCCGGGTCATCCCAGCTCTGAGGAGGACGATGTCAGGGAAGACGGCAGGAGACGGCGTTTGAGGAGAGGCGTGGCCTGCAGGGAGCTGCAATGAAGCTGGCGGCTGTGGGTGATCGTCGCGGTGGCAGCAACAATCCCCAGGATGACGACGGTGTTGTGAGGCCCCTGCGGAGGTTCCCCACGCCCCCAAATGCCTCGAAATAGATCTGCAGAGGCTAGGGGTGGTTGGGGATATCCGCGGGGGGGGGGCGTTAGCGACGACGGCAATGGTGGCTGTGGTGGCCGTGGCAGCAACCACAGTGATAGCGGCTGAGCTCGTGGTGGCTTCTGGCGGCCTGCAGACTCTGTTCAAACGTCGCGGGATTCCTCAGCAGCAGCCACAGATTGGCTCCCAGGTGATCAGAGAGTGTTTGACCCTTGGGGGTAGTGTTACCTCCATGGGAACCCGGGGAACCCCCCAGGGTGAGCTGGATGGGGGGTCTGAAATGGGGGGTATTTTCCATCTAAACGGAAGACTGAGGGACTTATTGGGGTCCGAAAATAATGACAAACTTTGGTGGTTTGAAATTCCTCCCCTCTCCCTTCCTGGATTGAGCTTAGGCCTATTAGATCTTACTACGGCCATAGCTACCCCATCTATCTTGGCCTGCTGATTTATCCCTATTTTTCCCCCACTTCCATCTAGCCTTGTCTGAACTCCCTGTCATGTAAGACCTTAATCCTCCTTATGAGCAGGACAATTGGATTCTTTGATGCTGCTATCCCATGAGAGATACTGGTCCTATGGACGCAAAGCCGGCTGGAGACGGAATATGGCCACCTTCACTCCCGGGTCTTCCATCAAATTTCTGTGGGTCGGCCAGGTGAGAGGATGACTGGCCCAGAAACTTCCGGGGTTGAATGGTATGCATCTCCTTGCCATTGTCGTGAGAGGACAATGGAGCCTGGCGGCTGGACCATAGACTGGAACTTTCCCCTATATTTGTAACATTGGCGGTCCCCTAGCCTTGGACTTCTCTCCCTTAATGATTATATGTATTCGGTATATTCGGTGTCGGAACTCCTCGCCCTGCGAAATTCCCCCCTCTCGCTGGCTTGGCCCTTCACATTGCCGAGGGCCTATCTCGATGACGGACTTTGGAGTCCGGAGAGATGGTATGGAGCAAGGAAGAGTTTGTGGGGTTTTTTGGGGAAATTTAAGATTTTAAGGTGTCCTGGAAGGGGGGTTTGTAATAATAATTTTTTAAGAGAAACAGGGAAGACGACCAAAGGGGATTGGGGGGGGGGAATCCACCAAGGTCAGAGCCGAGCCCGGGGGGTGCAAAACGAGGGATTGGGAAAGGGACGGGGGGTGATACCTATGAGGGTTGTATCATCAGCGCGGTAGTTGGGAGGGGCAGATATGGCGGGAACAGGGGACCACATTGTGTGTTGGGGGTGCGCACTTGCTGTTTGAGAGCAATTGCCTGCCCAAGGCTCTGCTCGGATTCTAGGTGGCTCAGATGCTCGGGATCTGGGCTTTCGGCTGATGCTATGCAACACCAGGTCTGTGGTAAATAAGGCCCCCCTCATTCACGATCTTATACAGGAGGGAGGAGCGGACCTGGCGGGTATTACAGAGACCTGGTTGAGCCGAAGGGTGGTGTCCCTCTGGTTGAAATGTGCCCACCAGGTTTCAGAGCATTCTATCAGCCGAGAGCCCAGGGAAGGGGCGGGGGGGTGGCGGTTATTATCAATGAGGACCTGGGTCCAAGGGAGACCACTGTGCCTCAGATTGCCGGATGTGAGTCCCTCCTTGTGAGATGGGGTCGTGGGGTTCAGATGGGCCTGTTGCTTACGTACCTGGCTCCCTGCCGCGTGGCAACAGCCCTACCTGAGCTACTCGATGTGATAGCCACGGTGGCAGTTGATACACCCAGGCTTTTAGTCATGGGTGATTTCAACTTGCCATCCATTGGCAAAATGTCTGAGATGGCTCGGGAGTTCATGGCTTCCATGATGGCCATGGACCTGACCCAGTTAGTTCATGGCCCTACCCACAGGGGAGGTCACACTCTGGATTTGATTTTTGTCTCTGGCCAGTGGTTGAGTGGTCTGGTTTTAGGGGATATAGACATGAAACCCTTGTCATGGTCTGACCACTCACTCCTTCGCCTAGATCTTCGAACCGCTGCACCCTGCTGCAGGGAGGCGGACCCAATTAGATGGATCCACCCCAGGCACCTGATGGATCCTGATAGGTTCCAGATGGAGCTTGGGCCATTTCCTGAGGATCTGGCACATGGCTCGGCCGAGGACCTAGTAGCCGCCTGGGATCAGGTGGCTGGTGGAGCCTTGGACCGAGTCGTGCCTTTGCGGCCTCTGACCCGGTGCTGATCCCACGTGGCCCCTTGGTTTACCGAGGAGCTGAGGGAAATGAAGTGCTGGAAAAGATGCCTGGAGAGCGGTTGGAGGGCCAGTCTCTCTGAATCTGACCGAACACTGGTAAGGTCGCATATTAAGGCCTGCCTAGTGGCGATAAAGGTGGCAAAGTTTAATTATTTTTCCGCCTCTATTGCGTCATCAGGGAATCGTCCAGCCACCCTGTTTAGGGTGACCCGCTCCCTGCTCCACCCAGAAGTGCGGGAGGATCCCTTGGAAGGCAGGGCGGAGGATTTTGGACAATACCTGTATGACAAAATCGCTCCAATCCGAGGGGATCTGGACTCCTACTGGGTAGATCAGGGCAGGGTGGTGAGGAATAGTCTTGAGAATGTTACTTGGGACAAGTTTGACTCTGTGACTCCCGATGATGTGAACAGGATTTTGGGGAGACTTAGTGCGGCCACATGTTTATTGTTCCCGTGTCCGTCCTGATTGGTACTGGCTTCCCGGGAGGTTACACGAGGCTGGCTCCAGGGTGTTATCAACGCTTCATTGAGTGAGGGTCACTTCCCCGCTGCCTTGAAAGAGGTGGTGGTTTGGCCTCTCCTCAAGAAGCCGTCCCTGGATCCGGCAGTATTGGCTAACTATCGTCCTGTCTCCAACCTTCGCTTTATGGTGAAGGTTGTTGAGAGTGTGGTTGCGTGACAGTTTCCACAATTCCTGGAGGAAACCGCTTATCTAGATCCATTCCAGTCGGGTTTCAGGTCTGGGCACAGCACGGAAATGGCATTGGTCACGTTGGTGGATGATCTCTGGAGGGCTCGGGACAGGGGCTGCTCCTCTGTTCTGGTCCTGTTAGATCTCTCAGCGGCTTTTGATACCATCGACCATGGTATCATGCTGCACCGGTTGGAAGAGTTGGGGGTGGGGGGCACTGTGTTGCGGTGGTTCTCCTCCTTTCTCTCTGACCGGTCACAGTTTGTGTTGGCTGGGGGGCAGAGATCGACCTCGAGGCCTCTTATTTGTGGAGTTCCGCAGGGATCGGTCCTCTCACCCCTTTTGTTCAACATTTATGTGAAGCCGCTGGGCGAGATCATCCATGGCTTCGGGGTGAGATACCACCAGTACGCTGATGACACCCAGCTGTACATTTCCACCCCAGGCCATCCCAACAATGCCCTTGAAGTGATGTCTCAGTGCCTGGAGGCTGTGCAGATCTAGATGGGGAGGAACAGGCTCAAGCTCAACCCGTCCAAGACTGAGTGGCTGTGGCTCCTGGCGTCCTGATATAGTCAGTTGACTCCATCACTGACTATTGGGGGCGAGTCTTTGGCCCCACGGAAAGGGCTCGCAATCTGGGAGTCCTCCTGGATATGCAGCTGTCCTTGGAGGAACATCTGACAGCTGTAACCAGGGGGACCTTTTGTCAGGTTCGCCTGATCCACCAGTTGCGGCCCTTTCTTGATCGGGATTCCCTGTGCACAGTCACTCATGCCCTCGTCACCTCTCGCCTCGGCTACTGTAACGCTCTCTACATGGGGCTCCCCCTGAGGAGCACCCGGCTCCAACTGTGCAGCTGTGCAGGTAGTGACGGGAGCAACATGGCGCTCCCATGTAACACTGCTCTTGCGCGAGCTACATGGCTTCCAGTGGTCTTCTGGGTGCGCTTCAAGGTGTTGGTGATCACCTTTAAAGCGCTCCATGGCATAGGGCCTAGTTATCTGCGAGACCGCCTGCTGCTACCAATGACCTCCCATCGACCCGTGCGCTCCCACAGAGAGGGCCTCCTCAGGATGCCATCAGCCAAACAATGTAGGCTGGTGACCCCCAGGGGGAGAGCCTTCTCTGTGGGGGCACCTACCCTCTGGAATCAGCTGCCCCCAGAGAGGAGGAGAATTCATGACCTCAGTGCCTTCCGCCATGCCCTTAAAACACATTTTTTCCAACAAGCCAGGCTGGCTTAAGAAGAAATTTTAAATGTTTTAATTGGTTTGTTAGTTTTAAATTTTGGGGCCAATTTTCTATATATTTTAATTGCTTTTAATATTTGTATTTCATGTTTTTAATTCTGGCTGTACACTGCCCTGAGTCCTCAGGGAGAAGGGCAGTATATAAATTGGAAATTAAATTAAATTAAATTAAATTCCATAATTTTCTTAATAACTTCATCTTCAGTAGGTATTTTCTCTTTTTTCCAATTTTTAGCAAATACAATTCTAGCTGCTGTTAAAACATTCACAATTAAATATCTCAATTCTCTGTTATACGTTTCTGGTAAAATCCCTAATAAAAATATCTCAGGTTTAAAGTCAATGTGTTTCCTTGTCATTTTTTCCAACCAGGTGTGGATTTTAGTCCAATATCTTTTAGCTTCTACACATGTCCACCACATATGGTAGTATGATCCTGGAGTTTGATGACATTTCCAACATTTCTCCGATTTGTTCTTGAACATTCTGGCTATTCTTGTCAGGGGTAGATGCCACCTGTAAAACATCTCCTTATACAAATTCTCCTTATATGCTGTAGACATTGTCATTTTATAATTTTGCAACCACAATTTTTGCCATTTCTCTAAATCAATTCCATGGCCAAAATTTTTCCCCCATGCTATCATTGTTTCTTTAACTTGTTGTTCTTCCAATTTTACCTCTAATAAATAACCATACAATTTTTTAATTACTTAGTCATCAGAACCCATTAACATTTTATCTAAATTAGTCAAAACATTATAGAAACCTTCTTGTTTAAAATCTTCTTCATATCTAGAACGTATTTGCAAATAAGAAAACCAATCCATCTTAAAACCTTGTTCTTCCAGTTCTTGCTTTGATTTAAGTTCACCCTTTTCATCCATTAATTCACTATATCTAACAATTTGTTCCCTTCTAAATATTACTGAATATGAAAATGCTTCAATCGTTGATACCCAGACTGGAATTTTCAAATAGTGTTGTTTTTTAATCTCCTCCCAATTTAATAACAAAGCTTCACGTATATGATATCTTCTAAAATACCCCTGTATTTTTGTTCCCTTATACCATAAGAAAGCATGCCACCCCATCAACAAATCATGACCTTCTAAATTCAATAATCTAATATTTTTTAATGTTATCCATTCTTTGATCCACATCAAACTTGTCGCTTGATAATAAAGTTCCCAAATAGGTAAACCCAAACCCCCTCTCATTCTAGCATCTTGTAACAACTTTAATTTTATCCTCGCCTTCTTTCCCTGCCAAGTATATTTTAACACTATTTTATTCAGTTCTTCAAAAAAGTCTTTCCCCAATCTAATTGGAATTGTCTGGAACAAGTATAAAATTCTAGGCAAAATATTCATCTTAATAGTTGATATCCTTCCAATCAAAGAAAGCTGTAAATTTTTCCATTTCGCCAAATCTGTCCCTATCTGTTGTTTAAGTTTATTATAATTATTTTCTTTAAGCGTGCTACATCTTGCTGTCAAATATATCCCCAAATATTTGACTTTATTTGTGACCTGCATCTTTGATACATCCGCCAATTCTTCTTTTTGCTTTACCAACATATTTTTAGTCAGGATCTTCATTTTGTCTTTGTTAATTTTCAAACCAGCTATTTTCCCAAACTCTCCTATTTTATCTATCAGTGTAGTTATTGATGTTAGTGGATCTTTTTAAAATTTATTATTTTTTTTATTTTTAATTTGATTTATATGCCGCCCTTCTCCGGAGACTCAGGGCGGCTTACAGTGCGTTAAGCAATAGCCTTCATACTTTTGTATATTTATACAAAGTCAGCTTATTGCCCCCACAATCTGGGTCCTCATTTCACCTACCTTAGAAAGGATGGAAGGCTGAGTCAACCTTGAGCCTGGTAGGATTTGAACTTGCAGTAATTGCAAGCAGCTGATCTTAATAACAGTGAAATTAGTCCACTGCGCCACCAGGACTCCTGGTGACTCCTTCATTCTTCAAGAATGAAGACCAGGTCATCTGCAAATACTTGCAATTTGTATTCTTCTTTTCGAATTTTCATTCCTTTTATATCTTTTTCTTCTCTGATACTTCTATTTAGCACTTCTAATGTTAATATGAACAACAGAGGGAACAGTGGACAGCCTTGTCTGGTACCTTTTTTTATCTTGAAAGAATCTGTCAATTCTCCATTTATCATTACTTTTGCTGTTTGTATATGATATATAATTTCTATTGCTTGAATGAATTATCTGTCAAAGCCCATCTGTTCCATTTGAAACAACATAAATCGTCAATTTACATCGTCAAAAGCTTTCTGTGCATCTAAAAATATCAAAGCCATTTGCTTTTCAGGGTGGGCTTCATAGTATTCCAAAGTGTCCAGAATTATTCTCATATTATCCCTAATTTGTCTTTTTGGCAGAAACCCATTTTGATCTGAATGTATAAAGTTGTTTAAATATCTTTTGAGTCTTTCTGCCAATATTGAAGCAAAGATTTTATAATCTGAATTTAGCAGGGATATAGGTCTATAGTTTTTGAATTGTTGTGGGTCAGTATCCTCCTTAGGGATCAATGTAATATATGCCTCAGACCATGACTTGGGTATTTCCTTATTTGTCAACATTTCATTCATGACTTCTAAAAGTGGGAGACTCAAAGATTCCTGCAATGTCCTATAATATTCCGCTGGCAAACCATCTGGCCCTGGTGCCTTCCCATTCTTTTGTTTCTTAATTGCTTCAGTTAGTTCCATCATCATTATATTTCCCTCTAGCATCTCCTCAATATCTTTAGGAATCCGAGGTAAATTTGCATTTTGAAGATATCGTATCACATTTTCCTCCTCTAGCTTTTCTTTCTCATACAGTTGTCTATAGTAATCCTGTATAATTTTTTTCTTCTCCTTATTTCCAAATTTACTTTGTTCTTGGTCATCTATTAATTGTATTATTTTTCTTGAGTCTCTCTCTTTTTTCAATTTATATGCTAACCATCTTCCTGATTTATTAGCATTCTCAAAATAATTCTGTTTAGTGCTTCTAATTTTTTGGGCTAATTCTTCTTTCTCCAGTAAGTCCATTTTATGTTTTATTGTATCCATTTTCACTTTAACATCTTTTTTATATGGACATTTCTGAAGCTCTTTTTCAAATCTCTTGTAGTCATCTTCCAATATTTTATATGTTTGTCTTTTCTTAATATTTCTCTTCCTTGTATAGTCCGTTATCAAACCTCTGGCATAAGCCTTCATCATGTCCCAAAGATTTTCATCGATGTATCTTCTTTCCTGTTCTCCTTGAAAAAGAAAGCCAATTCTCTCTCCATTTTCTGCACAAAGTCCTTTTCTTTTAATATAGTATTATTTAAAGTGCATCTAAATCTTCTCCTTTGTCCTTTCCATTTCGCTGTTACTGGATTGTGATCTGCCCAGTTATTTACTTCTATCTCAATTTGTGCTATGTTCAAAGTCAATTCCATTGTTGTCCATATCATATCTAATCTAAACGAAGATGAATGTCTGTCAGAATAAAAAATACATTGTCTGTTTTTTCCATTTTTATCTCTCCATGCATCTTTTAAATTTATTTCCTCAGTCATCTTAAAAAAGGATTTCGGTAGTATCTTTCTACTGTGACTTATTGTTTTATGTGTTTTATAGTCCAAATTTTCATTCACTATACCATTAAAATCTCCCATCATACAAATATTATCATATTCCAATTCAATTATTTTCATGTGCAATTTTCTATAGAAATCACTTTGATTGTTATTTGGAGCATATATTGCTACCAGAAGAACTTTCATATTATTATCTATTATCTCCACCATCAGAATTCTTCCTTCATCATCTGCATATATTTGCTCCGCTGGTATTGCATTTCTAATATATAAGACAACTCCTCTTTTTTTACATTGTGGCAATGATGTAAAAATTTTCCCTAAGTTTGAATGTAGCAATAACTGTTCATGTTGCTTTTTAATATGTACTTCTTGTAGACAAATTATATCAAATTTTAATTTCTCTAATTTATGAAATACCTTTCTTCTTTTAACAGCTGAATTAAGTCCATTTATGTTTATTGAAATCAATTTTCTCTCTTCCATATTCACACTTTATAGGCACGCTTTACTGCTCTAGTTGTTCTTGGTTCATGCTGTTCTTTGTGTTCCACAATCCCCCCTACTGCGCCTTCTGCTTTTTCAATCATTGCTAGGTAATTGAGATGGATCCATGGAAAGTGAAAGTGGTGCTAGACTGGCAACCCCCACGCACCTGCAATCAGCTCCAGAGCTTCCTGGGGTTCACAAATGTCTACAGGCAATTCATTCCACCATTTGCAGAAGTGGCCCTGACCCTAACGGAGCTACTAAAAACAGCCCCCACTCCAGTGAAACCGCACCCAACTCAGCCACTGGCCTGGATGCTGGACTGTCAAAAAGCGTTCAAGAAACTGAAGTGGCTCTTCACTGAGGAGCCAGCACCCTGACCCTGAGAGGTAGTTCATCATCCAAGCCAATGTAAGCGACATGGCAGTGGCAGCAGTTGCTCCTCCAGAAGGACCCACAGGATTGGCTCTTGCCTTGCCGTATGTGTCCAAAAAACTCACTGACACCAAGAGGTGGTGGGCGATCTGGGAGAAGGAGGCCTAGGCAGTCCACTGCGCTGTCCTTTCCTGGAGATGCTTTTTGGAAGGGAGTAAGGTGCATTTTGAGGTCTGGACTGATCACAAAAATCTCAAAGCCCTAAAGACACTCCAGAAGCTCTCCCCCAAGCAAGTCTGGTGGGCACAATATTTCTGGTGATTTAACTTTGAACTAAAGTACATCCAGGGTAATGGTGGTGGGGAATCTGCTAGCTGACGCACTGTCAAGAAAACCACAATTTGACAGCCGGATTTCCATGCCATCATCCCCACCTCACAACAAGTGGCATAAGTCACCCCCTGGGACCAAATGCCAGGCTGACCCGTGGAGGGAAAATTGAAAGCGGCACTAAAAATGGTGCTCCCAGCCAACCAGTGGTTTAACGAGAACCGGGACACTCTAACCATGAGGGAGGGGCTGGCTTGGAAGGGATTTAAGTTATATATCCCCACCAGCTTCAGACTACAAGTCTTGCAGCACAGCCACGACTCGCTGGTCACTTTGGCTTCCTTAAAACCCTCCACTTAGCCCAAAGGCAGTTCTGGTGGCCGAAAATGAAAGCCAATGTGGAGGACTATGTAAAATGTTGTGCCACCTGCGCCACCATGAAGATGAGGCCAGGAAAACCTCCTGGACTTCTCCAATAGGTAGTTAACCCCAGCCGGCCTGGGAAAAGATTGCCATGGATTTCGTCATAGAACTCCCAGAGAGTGAAGGGAATACAGTCATCTGGACTGTAATTGACTAGTTTTCTAAGCAAACTCACTTCACTGCCTGCTCAGGATTACCCTCAGCCAAGAAGCTGGCAAAAATGTTTGTCAGACAGATTTATCAGCTGCATTGAGTGCTACACCGGGTGATGTCAGACAGAGGCATCCAGTTCACTGCTAAATTTTGGAAAGAGTTCCTGAAATCCATCAGATTGACTCAGGGATTTAGCTCGGCTTTTCATCCAAGCACAAACGGAGCTGTAGAATATGGAAATGCCATGGTAGAGCAATACATAAGCTGTTATGTGGATTACCAGCAAGAAAATTGGGTGGAAATGGCGGAAATGGCTTACAACAATGCCGTGCACAGCAGCACTGGATTGACTCCCTTCCAGGTCATCGGCGGAATGGATTTCATTGCCATGTCCGAACTACCAAGAGAACCACCTTCTACCATGACTCTAGCTGAATGGATAGAATCATTAAAAAAGGGCTGGGAAGACACCAAAAAAGCGCTAGCCAAAGCTGTGGAAGCTTACAAAAGACAAGCTGACAAGAACTGATTGCTCCAGCTCCCCTTCCAGGTGGGAAATCGAGTTTACCTGTCAACCAAATACATTAAATTGAAATTGCCCAGCAAAAAGCTAGGACCTAAATTCTTAGGGTCCTTTCAGATAGTGAAAGTAATTAACCCAGTAACAGTTCAGCTTAGCCTCCCACGCATATTAGGGAAAGCGCATCCAGTCTTTCATAGCAGCCTGCTAAAACCTGCTGTCAGCTCAAGGCTAAGACTGCAGAAAGGGCCAGCACCCAAGCCAATAATGGTACAAGGGGAGACCCATTACGAAGTGAAGAGGATTTTAGATTCTAAGCTACATAGAGGTGGCTTGCAATATTTAGTCCATTGGAAAGGTTACCCTTTGTCTGAGTCTACCTGGGTTAAGAGCTGGGATGTAAAGGCAGATAGACTAGTGAAGCAATTCCATGATAAATTCCCTGATAAGCCAAAGGGTCCTCCTGGGGGGGGAGAGAAGTGGTTAGGGACTGATTGAATTAACCTCCTACATTCCTCTTGTTCCAGGACACAATCATCAGCTGAGGGGGGGGAGCCTGTCAACCCTGGAGGCCATTTTTTTCTTTGGCTCTTCAGGGCTGCCACATTTAGTCTCCCAAACAAGTCCGCTGGGCTCAATACTTCAACTGATTCAACTTTGTGGTAAAACACATCCCAGGGGGGAGGAATTTCCTAGCTGATGCTCTCTCCCACATGCCCCAATACAAATGCGGATGAGAGGTGATAGTAGAACACCATCATTCTCCTTCCTAAGCTGCAGTCCAAGTGACCACCTGCCAACAATGCCGCAACTAGCAAGGCCAGTTCACAAGTGATTTAACCGCGAAACTAAAACTCGAACTGGTAGCAGACCCTGGTTCCATGACAATCAACAATCTTGACAAAAAGGGAGGACCTAGCATGGAAGGGGAAAAACTCTATATTCCCAAGTCCCTCCTCACCTCAATCCTCCGGAGAAGCCATGATGCCAATTCGGCAGGCCACTTTGGATTCCTAAAAATTTTATATTTAGCGAGGAGACAGTTCTGGTGGCCTGGCATGAAGAAAGATGTGGACAGTTACATAAAAAGCTGCACCATCTGTGCCACTATGAAAAAGAGGCCAGGAAACCCCCCCTCCCCCAGGTTGCTGCAACAGGTGGCAGAGCCAACAAGGCCATGGGAGGAAATTGCAATGGACTTTATAGTTGAGTTGCCAAAGAGCAGGGGGAACACAGTGATCTAGACTGTGATTGACTTATTCTCCAAGCAGGCACACTTCATACCCTGCAGCGGACTATCCTCAGGCCACCAGCTAGCCAAACACTTCCTGAAGCACATCTACTGCCTGCATGGAGTACTGTGCAAAATCATCTAGGACAGAGGGGTCTAGTTCATGGCTACGTTTTGGATGAAGTTCTTGTGATCCATTGGGTCATCCCAGGGCCCCAGCTCAGCTTTCCATCCGAGTACCAATGGGGAGGGAGAGACTTAACTCCATGGTGGAACAGTACCCAAGGTGCTATGTGAACTATCAGCAGTCCAATTGGGTGGACCTCCTGCCATTCACAGAAGTTGCTTACAACAATGCTGTTTACAGTAGCACAAGATTAGCTTCTTTCAAAGTAGTAAGCAGTATGGACTTCATCCCAATGCTGGAATACCCAAGGGAACCCCCCTCTTCAGTCAGTTTAACTGATTGGCTGTCAACACTAAAAGCGGCATGGGAAAACATCAAGAAAGCGCTAGCTAAAGTGGTGCAGACCTATAAGCAACAGGCGGACAAGCACCGAGCCCCACAATGACCCTTTCAGTTGGGGGAGAAGGTCTACCTCTCTACCAAATACTTAAGGTTAAAGCCCCCCAGCAAGAAGTTGGGACTTAAATTCATGGGGCCATTCCCCATAATAAAGATTATCAATCCAGTCATGGTGCAATTGAAACTGCCCCGACTGCTGGGGAGAATATACCTGGTATTCCACAGCAGTGTCTTAAAACCTGTGGTTTTAAAAGGCATCCTGAGTAAAGAGCAGAAACACCCAAGCTGATGACCTCATAGCCAGATTCCATGAAAAGAACCCAACCAATCCTGGGTGGGGGGAATCACAACCTTAAAAGATACACCTGTACTCAAATTATTTTTGCTTTGCAGAGGCTGCCTTCCGGAAGTGAGGGAAGTCAAATGTCAACTTGTGAAGCTTTCCTGACCTGCTCCTGAGTTGCCATAGGCAGGGGGTGGGTGGGAAATCATGCCTTGCAGTTGTACCGAGGAATTCACACCTCAGTCAAAACACCTCAGTTAAAACATCCTAGCTGCCCAAAGAGACTGGTGATGGCCCGAGGGAGTGACTTCTATGACCCATGAAATTGCATCATTGGGGAATGTGACTGATGACACACCTTGGGGGGAGGGGCAACAGGGTCAGAGGCAAGGTGCTAAATGGGTGAAGTCAGAGTTGGCTTCACTTAGTTCATGCTGACATGGCGCTCCTAGTAAACAACTAGATTTTTCTTGCTAAATGGCCATATGTGCTTGCTGGCTGCTCATGTGAAACCATCCTCTCTATTCCCCCCTCCCCCCAGCTGGTCTGCAAAGCTGGAAATGTTAGGGAACTCTGGTATGAAAACAATAAAGAACTCATCTTAGATGAATTGGGGGTTGAACTAGAAGATTTCCAAGGTTCCTTCCAACCCTATTACTTTACGTTTTATATTCATATGTCATTGTTGGTTTTGGGCCTCAGTCATACCCTGTGGATACTCTTGGGTGATTTAGTGAGAATGTAGGTAAGCAAATCCTTCAAGAAGCCAAACCTTTCTCTTTGGAAACCTTGAAGCCCTGCTGATAAGTCCAAGATTCTTTTTACACTCAAGATGGCTAGAGGACTTCTCAAAACTGTTGGTCGCTATTTCCTGTGACTTTTTCCTGTCTGTATGGTCTCCCTGTCTTCAAAATAGCCTTTTCATGGATTCAGTGAAATGCCAGAGAATCATTTTGCATTGTCACCCCATTTTGCTGTACAAAGCAGAAAAATGTCCTCATAATTTTATTATTTATTTATTTATTTATTTATTGAATTTTTATACCGCCCTTCTCCTTCCAGACTCAGGGCAGTGAACAGCCAATTAAAACAACTGTATAAAAAAAGTTAAAATAATTTTAAAATAAGTTATAAAATTTGGCCTATAATTTAAAACATTTCAATTAAAATCCATATCAAATGTTAAAACCCACATGGAGTCAGGCCAGCCCGGCTAACTGAAAAAAGTAGGTTTTAAGGGCCCGACAAAAAGTCCGGAGGTCTGGGATCACTCGTATCTCTGGAGGTAGATCGTTCCAGAGGGTGGGTGCCACCACAGAGAAGGCTCTCCCCCTGGGGGTCACCAGCCGACATTGTCTGGTGGACGGCACCCTGAGGAGGCCCTCTCTGTGGGAGCGAACTGGCCGGTGGGAGGCAATTGGTGGCAGAAGGCGGTCCCGTAAGTACCCTGGCCCTAAGCCATGGAGCGCTTTAAAGGTGGTTACCAACACCTTGAAGTGCACCCGAAAGTCCACTGGAAGCCAATGCAGCTCACGCAGGAGATGTGTCACATGGGAGCGCCCCATCACTCCCATAATCCCCCACGCGGCTGCATTCTGCACCAGTTGGAGCCTCCGGGTGCACCCCAAGGGGAGCCCCATGTAGAGAGTGTTACAGTAGTTCAGACGAGAAGTGACGAGTGCTTGAGTGACTGTGTGTAGGGAGTCCCGACCTAGAAAGGGGTGCAACTGGCATATCAGGCAAACCTGATAGAAAGCCCCCCTGGCCACGGCCATTGTATGCTCTTCTAAAGACAGCCGTGAGTCCAGGAGGATGCCCAAGTTGCGAGCCCTTTCCGTGAGGGCCAATGATTCACCCCCAATAACCAGCGATGGCACCAGCTGGCTATACCGGGATGCCGGCAGCCACAGCCACTCGGTCCTGGACGGGTTGAGTCAGAGCCTGTTTCTCCCCATCCAGACCTGCATGGCCTCCAGGCACTGGGACATCACTTCCTGGGGAGGGCCTGGGGTGGAGATGTACAGCTGGGTGTCATCAGCGTACTGATGGAACTCCACCCTAAAACCACGGATGATCTCACCCAGCGGCTTCACATAAATGTTGAATAGGAGGGGCGAGAGGACCGATCCCTGTGGCACCCCACAAACAAGGTGCCTTGGGGTCGACCGCTGCCCCCCTGTCAACACAGATTGCGACTGGTCGGAGAGATAGGAGGAGAACCACTGCAAAACGGTACCCCCACCCCCAGTCCCTCCAGCCGGCGCAACATGATACCATGGTCGATGGTATCAAAAGCTGGTGAGAGGTCTAACAGGACCAGGATAGAGGAATAACCCCTACCCTGAGCCCTCCAGAGATCATCCACCAATGCGACCAATGCCATTTCCGTGCTGTATCCAGGCCTGAAACTGGACTGGCGCGGATCTAGATAGACAGCTTCATCCAGGTACTGGGGAAGCTGCCACGCCACCACACTCTCAACAACCTTTGCAATAAAATGAAGGTTTTATTAAACCTTCGCAATAAAACGAAGATAATAAGCAACATTCCTGAAAGCCAGATTGTGCCTGTTCTAAAATTTTATTGCCAACCCCAGGGAAACAAATATTCTGAATTACTATACTACCTTCACTTAGCAGCATTTTAATCTGCTCAGACTGTACTTCCTATAAATATTCTTGCACAAGGATTTTTCACTGCTGTTTTAAGTCTAAAAGTACACATTCCGAAGCACAGGGTAAAGGGAACATATAAAAAGCTGAGGTGAATGAATTTAATTTAATTTTTTAATTTAATTTGATTTGTATGCCACCCTATCTCCGTAGGACTCAGGGTGGCTCACAACAATCAAGAACACAAACACAATCCAAATAAAACATGTCAAAAATGCATATTAAACACATATTAAAACACATTAAAAATAATCAAAACCCCATCAGTCCAGGCTGCGCAATTTAAACAACCATGTTTTTAGTTTGCGGCAGAAAGTGCGTAGGTCAGGGGCCAACCGGAGCCCCAGGGGGAGTTGATTCCAAAGGGTGGGTGCGCCCACAGAGAAAGCTCTACCTCTGGGGGTCGGCAGCCAACATTGTCTAGCCGAATGAATGAATGAATGAATGAATGAATGAATGAAGAAAGCAGTCAGTAATAATGAAAAGGTAGTTCAGGTAGTTCTTGGCTCATAACCATTCATTTAGTAACCATTCAAAGTTACAACAGTACTGAAAAAAGTGACTTACAATGAATCCTCACAGTTATGACTGTTGCATCATCCTCAGTCATGTGATCAAAATTTGGGCACTTGGCAACCACTGTATGCTGATGCACTCTCCAGTTGCAGCAACCTGGGGGTTGGGGGGGGGGCATGTGTTTGCCATTTGTGACTTTCCAGCCCACTTCCAATGGGCAAACAAGGGGGAAGCTGCATTCGCTTAACAATTGCAATGATCTATTTAACTACAGTGACCAAAAAAAGGTCCTAAAATCAGGCACATCTCACTTAATAACCACCTTGCTTAGCAATGGAAACTCTGGCCCGAAAACTGGTCATAAATCGAGGACTTCCAGCAAACCAGATTAATCTGGGGGGAGTAAAAAAAGTCAAAATGACAGTCACAAGAGTGTTTGAAGCTCTGCCACTTTTTAACAAAATGTGTTGCAACACACTTTCAAAAAGGGATCTTTGATTGACCACACAGTTGTCATCTTGATGTTTTTTATGGGTAACAGTATTGTGAGAGGCACTTTGATCTAGTGACTAGAACACCAGGCTAGGAAGCAAGAGAGTTTAAGTCTTACGTTAGGCACAAAAGCTGGCTGGGTGACTTTGGGCCAATCAACAGGAGATGGAGCATTCTAGTCCTGCCTTAGGCATGAAAGCAGGGCTGATGATCTTGGGCCAGTCACCCTCTGTCAGCTCAACTCACCCCACAGGTTTGTTGTGGTGCAGAAAATAGGAGGAATGTGTTGGATGTTTGCCATCTTGAGTTATTTGCAAAAATAAAGGTGGGAAATAAATAAATATAAAATAAAAAAAATAGATATCTCCATGGGCTATGATTTGCATTTCAACACAACCTTTGCATCAATGTCTTGTTCCACTTCGATTTCCCCATTTGTGCAGATAAATTGGCTGTTGGCGAAAAGCTGACTGGAGGTGGCTTGTGTGCTTTGTGTTCCCATTCTCCCTACCCTTTAATGGTATCCGTCATTGTTGTTATTTATTATTTTAATGCATATTGCTTTTAATGTGTATAACCTACCCCTAGTTGTCTCTGACAAAATGGAAGACACATAAAATAAGTAAATTAGTAAACAAACAAACAAACAAACAAACAATAAGGTTGTTGCGGTCTTGTAATACATTCACGAGCTTTTCTCCAAAACAATGAAAAAGAAATGACACACCAATTGCCAACTGTAGCTGCTTTAAATCCATATTTCTTCTCCCTATGTTCAGCTGCAATTAAGGTCCAAGAAGAAGCCACAGCAATCTTTATTTGCTTCTCAAACTGGCTCCCTTAGTTTTAGGTGAGAAAGAGTAATTTGCTTTTCATGTCATTTTACTAACCCTCAATTGCATAACAAAGTAACACCATTTGCATTGTGTTGTACCAAACCAGACGCTCTTGTTTTTGGGAGCTTTCACGTTTCTAATCTACAGTATCAGGCTTTAATCTATCAATTGTAATCTATGTAACCTATCAGCCTATAATCTATCATCTGCTCTTTGTAAAAATGTTAATGAAGCTGATAGATGCCAGTTTTCAGGGTACATCCTTTCGGTTTCAATTTGAAATTGGTTTTAACTGGGTTGTTTTAAATTGTTGGGCCAATATTATTTAATGTTTTTTAAACCGCTTTTTAAATTTTATATGTTATGTTTTATCTCGGCTGTTCACCGCCCTGAGTCCTGCTGGAGAAGGGCGGTATAAAAATCAAAATAAATAAATAAATAAATACATTGAAGTTAAACTTTTAGCACCTATCATATGCTGCATGCCACAAATTCCAGCTAAATTCAAACACACTGAGTCTATTTTGATGCTATATTTTAGATTTAAAAAAACAAAACCAAAAGGAAACTGTGCCTATTATTGGCACCAAAAGCCATAACAAGATAACATTTGCATTTCTAGTTACTGCAATCAGACCCTTACAATACACTCACCTTAAAATAAATTCAGCTTTAAAAACTCCATTTAACAGCAAGATGTTGGAGATTTTTTTAAATATGAAAACAAATATGCTGTATTTTCTATTGGAGTGGGCAGCCATATTAAACTCAATAAAATAAATACATGAATAAAATAGTTCCCTAAAATAATTACCAACATTATCAGTGCTTTCTAGTGTTTTGATTTATTTTCTTCAAACATTTATGATTAAAGGTCAGAAACAGCCATGGGCTGTTGGATCTAATTGGATCTTTTTGCAATAATTTAAAATACTCACCTTTCCTGCATATAAAAGTCTGTTCCTAGTATTATGCTAATGAGAGAATAGAAAAAAATTTTTTTAGATATGTTCACCAATGGCTGGTTCATTCTTTGCACAATCCCAATGTCCCCTATCCTGCCTTCAAACCCCAATGGCCAATATATATATTAAGATATATATTACATCTTTTTAAAAGATTAAAAATTGCTGTTAAGCTCTAAGTTAAACATGAATATCAAAAGCCATAGTCAACACAGTATAAATCACTAAGTAAGATTCTGTGGTACAATAAATGAAGTCCAGCTGCCCAGAGTCACTTGGTTGAGTTAGGCAGCTTTAGAAATTGAATAGATGATGATGATGATGATAGAGAGATAGATGATAGATGATAAATGATAGATGATAGATGATAGATGATAGATGATAGATGATAGATGAT
>WNWU01000035.1:8968384-8989636 GCA_012654045.1 Ptyas mucosa
ATGATAGATGATAGATGATAGATGATAGATGATAGATGATAGATGATAGATAGATGATAGATGATAGATGATAGACGAGACGAGACGAGACGAGACGAGACGAGACGAGACTAGAATAGAATAGAATTTTTTATTGGCCTAGTGTGATTGGACACACAAGGAATTTGTCTTGGTGCATATGCTCTCAGTGTACATAAAAGAAATATGTTCATCAAGAATCATAAGGTACAACACTTAATGATAGTCATAGGGTACAAATAAGCAATCAGGAAAGAATATCAATATAAATCTTAAGTATACAAGCAACAAAGTTACAGTCATACAGTCATAAGTGGAAGGAGATGGGTGGTGGGAACAATGAGATTAATACTGGTGCAGACTTTGACAGTGTTGAGGGAATTATTTGTTTAGCAGTGATGGCGTTTGGAAAAAAACTGTTCTTGTGTCTAGTTGTTCCTGGTGTGCAGTGCTCTATAATGTCGTTTTGAGGGTAGGAATTGAAACAGTTTATGTCCAAGATGTGAGGGGTCTGTGAATATTTTCACAGCCCTCTTTTTGACTCGTGCAGTATACAGGTCCTCAATGGGAGGCAGGTTGGTAGCAATTGTTTTTTCTCTAGTTCTAATTATCCTCTGAAGTCTGTGTCTGTCTTGTTGGGTTGCAGAACCAAACCAAACAGTTATAGAGGTGGCAGACTCAATAATTCCTCTGTAGAACTGTATCAGCAGCTCCTTGGGCAGTTTGAGCTTTCTGAGTTGGGGCAGAAAGAACTTTCTTGATAGATAGAGATTATGATGAAGATAGATAGATAGATAGATAGGTAGATAGATAGATAGATAGATAGATAGATAGATAGATAGATAGATAGATAGATAGATAGATAGATATAGATAGATATAATAGCTAGATAATCCTACTGATTTAAGAAACTGCTACACAGTTTTAACACTAGGTGGGGTTTGATGACTATGCATCTATATATATAAAAGCAAAAACCACTCATGCCATAAACACGAAATCTCCAGAACTGTAAAGCCTACAAACTTGAAATTTGCCACGTATGTTCCTCTTGGCTTCTAGGTGCTCACTAAGAAAGGATTTTTTGAAATGACCATCAAAGCATTAGTATTTCCTATATTATTATTAATACGCTCTGATGCTAAGGAGTTCTACTCCCCCTCCCCACCTGAAAATCTGTTCCAAATGCAAAACACAAGCAGAGGCTGAGGGAGAGAAGGGATAGGATAGAGTTTGTGGGGCAAGGCTGAGGGAGAGAAGGGGAGAGGAGAGGCCAATCATAACTACTCATTAATTTTCAAGCTGTAAATGTTGATTTATCAAGCCCAATCACATAATTTCATAGCAAAGCATGGGTATCCAGCTAGTCTTACATATGATGTGGGATTTCTCTCCCACCCTCCCTCTCCCTCTCTCCCCTCTTCCCCTCCTCCTCCCCCTCTCCCTCTCCCTCTTGCTTTGAGGTGAGACAATCTGAAAACTGGATTCAGTTCAGAGGAAATATTTCTATACAGGCATGGAATCTTCAATGCATTTCAAAGGCAACTGCTGAGATTTCAAGATCCACTCTGAAAAGGAATTTGAATCCTCAAAAGCTCTTCTCAGTTATCTGTAGCTGCGTTTACATTCCCCTGAAAGCGAAATAAAACATCAACAGAAAATCCATATTTGGTAGAAAACATATATTGATAAACCAGGGATTCACAATATTTTAAAGTTGAATTCCTTGATTTAAAATCCACTTGAGTTTTAAGCGATGCGAATAGAGAGCAGCTCACTCACAAATTTGACAGGCCAAGTTTAAACTCTTGTTGATTAAAATGCAAACAACATCAATGGACCATAATTAATCTATAAGAGACTTCAATTCCTAGAAATCTTGTAAATAAATAAAAATAATATTGTCCTTTTAATTTTTTTTAATCTATACATTGAAATGCAGAACAGAAGGTGATTGTCACTGCGTTCTTGTATTTCCCAGCTGAGCTCTCATTTTTGAACTAATAGGCTTACTGTAGTTTTGCCAAGTTTTGTTATCAGTATTAAGTGCGCAAGCATGCATTCCTTTCTAGCCTCCATTATCCTTCTTCTTACTCCTTTGTTCTCCTGCCAAGAGGTGAGGCAGGAACGCTGACAAGATGTAGCCAATTAATTAGATAGTAAGAGTTATCTTTATTTTTACTTTTACAATAAAATGAGTTTCTCTTAGAAAATCTTCAGGTTTTATTTTCTTGTATACTTTCGAGGAAAAGCCTTGGTCCAAACCTCTAAACCAGGGTGCGATTATCCCAGAGCCAGGATGGGATCAACCAACTCCCTGACAGTGATTGATGAAACAAAATAAGCAATAAAATTTTTTACAAAACCCAAAACCTGTCTGTCAACCTTGAATGGGTATCATGGTCTCCTGATTTCTTTTTTTTAAAAAACAAGTTTTATTGATTTTTTCTTTCATATACATATTTTATGAACAGAGTATTGACCAGATCATATCTTATACAACCTGTCACATCCAAATACAATTTACACATTTCAATTTCTGCCAAAATATTCTTTTCCCTACTTTATCTTATCTTAATATCTTCTATACTTAGTATATAAACAGTATCACCATCCACCCTTCAAATCCTAATTTCTTAACATTATTTCAATCAATTATCTTATCTTATCCATTGTTAATCATACATATTCTCTTTTAACTTTCATATTAGTTCATTCTTCATCCTAACAAGTTTGAGTATACTCGGGTTGCACTTCTACCATTCCATCTCCCTTATTTTATTGTATCTTTTCCCCTGAATCCTTTCTCTAACTTTTAAGACTGTTACTCTCATAATTCTCCCCCTGTTTTTACCCAGTCTTTTCCCATTTCCTTCTCTTCCCTTCTTTTTTGGTGGATATTCCCCCCTATCCATTCTTTTTTGTCACTATCAATTCCAGTGTAATTATCTATCTTTTTATCTTCAATTATTTTCCCTTCAACATTGTATTCTTGCTTCTCATTTATATTCTCTTTTTCCTTTTTTGTATATTCTAACCAAGCTTCTGCTTCTTTATTACCCTTGAATGCTTCACGAACATTTTTAAACATCTCCATTAATTTCTCATATTCCCAATACTCCATATTGTCAATTCAAAAAAAATTCATATTTTAATTTATGTTTAATTAAGATTCAAGTCATGTAGTCTATTTTTTTATTTCCAAATAATATCCAGTTCAAATATTTATCTAGTCCACTCCAGTTTAAAGCTTTGTTATTTTTCACCTCCTTTCAAAGTCAAGACCCAGCTGTTTAAAAAGAAACAAATATTCCTTAAAGTTCCTCATGGTAGTCAAGGTCATTGCTGTTCCTTCAATTTTCAAAGCAATTGTTGTAGTGCTTTCTTTCCACCAGCAGTTGTCTCTCTCCAATTCACAGTTCCCAAGACAATAAAGTAACATGTTTACGAAAATGTTTTAAATCCGTATAAAAATACTTTCTCTTCAATTTCTTTTCGTTTTATTGTTTTTAATTTCTCCGAATTCTGTTTTAAATCCAAGTGTAAAAATTCCTTTCTTGTGCTTTGATATTTTAGCTTCCTCTTTGTTCTTCCTTCCAAAATCAAAACTATCACAAATAATTCAAATCTTCATTAAAGAGTGCTTTCTCTCTGTTTTCTTTTTCCTGTATTATTTTTAATTTCTCCAAGTCCAATTTTAAGTCCAGGTTAGGCGTTAGTCCTTTAACTTCCTCTTTGTTCTTCTCCCTCCATTAAACTTCCCAAGTGCCAATTAGATGTTTATTTCCGCGCCGGGACCTCTTTTAAGATTTTTTTAAAATCCTTTTTTACCTGTGAGTTGGCCAATCACTCACCCGGAACCAATACTCCATTCAAACATCGCTCCTGCACAAAATATTAGTCTGGTTGCCCCAGGTTCAGAGCAGTTGTTCTAATGGCTGCCACCCCTGCTGCCGGTTCAAAGAGCTGTCTCTGACCCTTCAAGGAACTTGCCTGTTCCTCCTGGTTGTCTGAGGTGCCTTTCCTTCTTCACCGTCCCTACAAGACGGTTCCGGTCTGAAGACCCATCTAACAGCGGTTTGTCTGGCTGGATTTTCATGAGGCTCATTGGAGCCTGCTATTTTCCAGCAAGTCTCATTGTGACGCTTCCGGTTCCTCTCTCCTGATTTCTTATCTACGCAGAATACTATAAAAAATCACATCATTCAAAAGTCATTTCTCCGGTGGGACTGCGACATTGCCGGACGCTTCTTTTTGAAGCACCAGCCCAGGGCTTCGTAGAACCGCAAGAACAGCGACTATCGGCTGTCTTGCGGTTTGAAAACTTTCCCCCTGGTATGATGGGGGAAAGTGAGTAGATGGGTGGGGTAGAGTTCCCTGAGAGTGCCAGATTTTACCCATAATCTGGCGCTCGAAGATGAGAGCTCCCCGTTAAGCCTGTCAGTACTCCGGACCCTGGATGCCTCTGCTTTGCAGAGCTAGATGTCGTTACCATCCCAGCAATCAACTTTAAACAGATATTCTTTGAATCAAGCTGGCGGAGCACAAGTAGTATGAATGAAACAGCAAGTATTTTTTTTTCTTTTAACTCCAAAGATTTACTTTCTTTAAAAGATTCTTCCTAAGCTGAAAGTGAAAGCAAGATGGCATTTGAGTTTTAACGGGGCGTGAAGAAGTGAAAGCTAAAAGTAATTATTGACAAGCCCCTGTTTGAAACGTAAAACTCCTTTTTGAAAAGTGGATGAAACAAGAAAGGATTTAATAATAATAATTGAAGCAGCAATACAAATTACAAATTGTAAAGGGTCCTTTTTTTCTTTTTGATATTCTTTTTTTTCCCTTTCCTGTCCTTCTGGAAGGGAAGGAAGAAGGGAGGCAAGATGGCTGGTCTTTCTGAAAACAAAGAAAGCAAAGATGGGTTAATTAACCCTCAGATATGGTCTGATTTTGAGGAAGCTTGGAACTCAATTACCTCTGCTTTATTGGAAAGAATTGATACTATATTTCAAGCTTCTCAAGCTGGAAACAATGAAATACATGGAAATACTGATTTGCAATCTAGCAGTGGGGGATTGAATGAAGAGTTGGGAGACGGAACAGAACAAAAGCAGACCATAGCAGTTTTTACTGAGGAGAGAAAGATGAATGCTGTGCAGAATAAGGAGCAAGAAATTTTGGAAGTTGATGAGATTTTGGCTACACGAATTTTTTTTTATAAAACCCAATCTGCATTTAAAGAGCTGTTTCCAGAAGAAGTTACATTTCTGCAAGAATTTTATAAAATGCAATCCCAAAAACTGCAAAATTTTACTGGAGTTAAGAAAGGTAGAGGGATCAAAGTTAAGAAGAAAGTTCATAAAAAGGAAAAGAAGAAAGACTGGAAAGATGGAAAATAACCCTGCTTGACGAGATGATGGTCCTTAAAAAGTATTGTTTAACTGTTTAAAGATTCTGAACTTTTGGGAAAAAAAAACAGACAGCAGTTTAATGCCTGTTAACTAAGCGATGAGCCACGATGAGGAGGCAACCTACAGCTGTATTAGAATATTTTGAGAAGAATAAACAGATCACAGCAATGCTGATGTGTTGGGCTGTGAAATATGCCCTGACTTGAATGATTTAGATTATTTTATTAAGGACTGTAACAAATTTGGACTTAATTGCAATCGCAGAAGTTTTATCGAATATAGCAAATTGGAGTCTCCTGCTTGATGGTAATAAATATAAGGCAAAAGGACTATGGACCTAGGGCAATTGCAGCTGATCTGGTGGTTTCCCTAATACGTCTGATGAATTTATTAATCTAATTTTTGACTGGATTTGATGGATATCATTTCAAATATAATTATAAAGTCACTCGGGGGGGGGGGTTATATAAAGAAGCAATTTTTATTTAGGTGGGTAGACGCAAATGAAGATATCTTATATGCTGTTGGAAGATGTGAAGATAAGAAGATTAGCAACTGGTTCAATCTAGTATGAAGAATTTAAATGATTGATAAAGTTCTTAAATGATGTTCTTAGTTGATTTGTTAATATGTATTGATAAATTAATAAGAGGTTTGATTATTATTATTATTATTATTATTTTTATTAAGTGTTTTAATTATAATTGGACCTTGATGGGTTAAAAGTGGAGGACGGAAGAGTTTATATAGTATTTTTTTTTAAATCTGGGGTTTTTTGAATGAGGGTTTCCTTTTTTGTTGTTGTTGTTTTGTTTTAAATGAAAGAAGTTATAAAATATTTTGTTAAATTGTATAGACCTAATAATTTGTTAAGTAACAATTAGCTAAATTGAGTAATGATAGGTTTGATTAGGTAATACTTAATTGTTTTATTAATTGCTATAATTATAAATGGATATTAATTTTGTTGAATTAGATGGAATAAGGAGAAAGAAGACTTGCTTTCCTTTTATCTATTTGTTTAATGATTATGATTATAATAAGTGTGAAATGGAGTTTAATTTAGAGAATTTAAGCTGTATTTTATTTTGTATTTGCTCTGGGAAGTCGGGGGGGTGGTTGGGGAGGGGGGAGAAAATGTATGTAAAATTTTTAAAACTTTTTCAATAAAAAAAAAGTCATTTCTCCTAATCCTTCAGTGTATTTTTGGTTGAAATTGGAGTCTCATTTTCATCGTGATTTGTGGAGTCCAGACACAGAGGACAGAGGTGAATCATTAGTGAATGGCTCACCATCTGGCAGGCAGGTTGGGCTAAAAGAGTGTTCAGTGTGCTACAGATTCCCAAAGCTCAGATTTTGTCAATCCAGAAAAAATGCAGACCCTCAACCAGTGGTGGGTTGCTACCAGTTCACCCCGGGTCGGGTGAACTGGTAATGACGGCAGTGGGAGGCTACGCCCACCCACCCGGATGTCTCTGCGAATGTGTAGAAGCATCACAAGCGCGCCACAAGCAAACCAATAATGAACTAAATTGAAACCCACTACTGCCCTCAACCCTTTTTCCTGGGTGGAGATTACAGTAGTGTGTTTCAATCTTGGCAACATGCTGGCTGGGGAATTCTGGGAGATGAAGTCCATCCTTCTTCAAATTGCCAAGTTTGAAAAACATTGAATTATAGGATTTGAAATCCAAGCAGTCCCTGATTTTGGAGATATCTGTTTAACAGAAGTCTGAATTTGATGAACTCAAATTATAAGGTCAATGCACCCATTTTTACCTTTATTTGAGGTCAAAGTTGTGAAAAATCAGTGCTGAAAATAATAACAGAAGAAAGTATTCGTAGCTCAGGGTTAAACTGTGGAATCCTCTGAGCTTCTTGGGTTTCTTGCAAGTGGAGACTGATGACATGTTTAACCCCTCCCTTAGGCTCAGCCTGGTCATTTCCTACAGCTACTTCTATATTTATGTCTGAATATTTGTGAATGTAAGCTATGAGATTTCCAGAGCAGATGTTACCCCAGAGATAGTCCTTTGCCACCACTTTTGCCCCATCTTGGTATCTTTCTTCTTTGCACATAAAAATATTCTCCACCACAGGCAGAATATTGCTATTATTCTGCTGCAGATGCAGAACTTTGTAATTAGGGCAAGGGATTGTGGATTCAATGAACAGTTTATTGTTAGCATTATCTTCACCAGAGAGCACTTGTGCACCAGGAGATGGCTCTTTCTAGCTTTCAAATATTACTTTCAATATTATTATATTCTCCTCCAGAGAAGAAAATATTGTACAACAAAGCCATAATCTGAATTAGTTGGCAACCCAGCTAGAGGTTTCTGGCATGATCTTAAACCCTTAGGCTTACTGGCAGAGTGACCTTTTATTTTTAATTTGTTCATGCCATCAGGATTGGAATCAGTCTTCTTTTTAAAAGATTTTGGGTGAGCTGGAGGCTAATGAAGAAAGAATGACATCAACTGAAGTCCCAGCAGGCAGAGAGAAGCATAAATATCTCATGTAGATTTTATCAGAAGATCCAAAGGAATACAAAGCATCAATGCATCAAGGGCCCCTCCATAGTCCCTGAGCAGGCAGGACCAAAACTTCTGATCCTTTCTTGCAAAGGCGTGTGAGCAGGAACAAAAAGTAATGCCTTTAAACTTTGTTCAAACTCTTGAAATGCTCTGGAAATGGTATGGCCCTACCCACTTTTAGATTTTAATGTTTAACCTGCCACAGTGCAAAGTCTGATATGGTCCCCCAAGCTGATGAAAATGGTCTGACCTTGTCTTGGGCAATGCATCCAGCTTCTGAAAATGGATTTTAAAATACCGGAACAAAAGAGGGATATAGAAAAACAAAAGTAAAAAAACGGTTGATGATAAGGCAAAAGGGGGTGGGGGTGTCTCCTGCAATTTACCCCATTTCAGCAAGAAAATGAGAATACACATTTTCCCTGGAATCTTGTAGGAAAATGGGGCAAGAAGAGAATAGAAGTAGGAAATTGAGGTGTGGACTGTATTTGAATGTGGACTATATTTTTTGCTATTTATTGCAGAGAAAGTAAAGGAACAGGGGTTTCTACCTTTAATTTCTAAAACAAAGATAAATTTGACTTCTCTAAAATCCCTGACAATGCTTATGAAGAAAACTGAGGATCTGATTCATTACTAGATCATAGTTTACACAAATCCAGTAATCTTACTTCAAACAATTTATTGTAGATGATTAGGGAACTGGGGGTTAAAACATATGAAGAACGTTTGCAAGAATTGGGCATGGCTAGTATATTGAAGAGAAGGACATGATTGCAGTGTTCCAATACTTGAGGGGCTGTCACAGAGATGATGGGGGTCAAGCTGTTTTCCAAAGAACCTGAAGGTCAGACAAGGAATAATGGATGGAAACTGATCAAGGAGAGATTCAACCTAGAAATAAGGAGAAATTTTTTGACAGCGAGAACAATCAATCAATGGAACAGCTTGCCTTCAGAAGTTGTGGGAGCTTCATCACTGGAGGCTTTCAAGAAGAGAATGGACAGCCATCTGTCAGAAATGGTATAGGTGTCAGCTTTGGAAGCCTTATTAGGCCAGTAGCTCCAATGCTGCTACCTTCTCATGTGTGGGAAAGTAGGAGGGGGGTTAGTAGACATAATAGCATTCTTCCTGTCGGTCAAGGTCAGGGCGAACCCGCATCTGGAGAAGGAGTGGTCAGGGGGCTGGATCGGGATGGAACGGACGTTGATTGGAGCATGTGACCGACTGAATGGAAAAGGGGATGGTTTTGGGAGCTTTGACTTACTGAAGGAAAACCCGGGCTTTTCAGATTCGGGTTTCCCCAGATGTGCCAGTTTGCCTAGTCTAGTAAAGAGGACTTTGGAAAATGCTTGCTTCTGTATCTTTACTTGGAGTGGGTTTTTTTCTGGAATACTGACATTAACCCGAATCTCCTTAAAACCTAACAGCACCCCTTAAGGGGGCTGTCAGTGGTCCTGAGCCCCAGTTCACTCAGTGAAGATGGAGGAGAAAGGAGAAATTGGAGGGAGGCTTGCCAGGGCCCCGGATGCTCAAAGAATTGCCGATCCCTTGCTTTCTCTTTCTAAAGAAATGGGACAAGCCATGGAGGCTGCAGAGGAAGCCCTTCAGCTTGGGGCTTGGCCCGAGATGTCAGATTCCTGGAAGAGTTGCCAGTCTGACCCAGTTCCAGGAGGGGAAATGAAGTTGCCCCGTGAGCCAGACTGGAGGATGGGGGCTGCTGTGGAATCTAAGAATTCCCAGGACTGGGACCGGCTGCACCCGATGCAGAGCCAGTCCTTAACTGGGCTCCCTGAGAGTTTTGAGCAGATGGAAGTGGGAAGCTTCGCCACCCCTTCCCAACCCCTGGAGGTGAGCTGGAAGCTAGCAAAACCAACATTTACCCTCCCTGATCCGGGACATGGAGGAAGGATTAGTAGGACGCAGACCCCCCCCTTACCCACCCGGAGGCCAAACAAGAGGATTAGGGCAGCATTCCAATCCTGCAGCAGGGGGGGCATCAGGCTCAGCTGGCATATGGAATGCAAAACCTCCCTTTTGGGGACCGTGCCCCTGCCCCTGCCCCCGCCCCTGCCCCTGCCCCTGCTGCCTTCACACTACCACTTGCTGAGAATATACAGCCCGGATGGGGTTTATGTCCCAGCCAGGGATGGATTCAGTGCCAGTGGTATCCCGTGCCATCTGTTCCAAGCTTCCAGGGATCCCCCTGACCCCCCTCCTATGGCCAAATGATCCTGGCACCGTAGGGGGGACTAATCCAGCAGCCGACGATGTTGCCCCCCTCCTTTCCAGCCCAGCTACTCTCACAGCAGCCTGTTGGAACGCAGCAACCAAGAGCAGCCCCACAGCAAGTTCTATCCCAGCCAGCCACAGCCCCTCCACCCACGAGGCCAAGCCCCCCCCCCCGTTTCAGAGCAACCTTTGATGGGATGCCAGGCAAATTAGCTTATTTCCTCAGCAGGGTCTGGGCTCACGTGGATCAGTATGGGGACCATTACGAATCAGAACGGGACTTAGTGTCCACAATCTCAGATGGGATGAATGAGGGGGAGGCTTCTGAATGGATAGCCCAGCTGCACAATGAGGGCGCTGCAGAACTGGATGATGCCGATGGGTTTATCACACTGCTCCGGTCCCAATTTGAGGACCCTCACCATGTAAATGAAAGCAAAGCCACGCTAAAAGTCATGAAGCAAGGTAATCGACCTATAAAAGACTTTGTATGGGACTTTAGATAAGTCGCAGGAAATCTAGGCCATTGGCCTGACCACATACTCCTACACTACTTTAAAGAAGCTACTGACCCAGAAGTCAGAAAAGCCTGTGGGATCCGGGGGTGGTGGTGCCTGAGCATCTCCACGATTGGTATACCATGTCCATTGCTCTAGACAGAGAAGTCCACCCCCATGGCCAAACCCCAGCAGAGCAGCTGCCCCGGAGAGCGTTATCTAGAAGGCCCATTTCAAAAGCTATAAATTTCAAAGACTACAAATTACTTCATAGTTGTGCTCCCTGACAGTGGGGGTAACTGGGTTATTTGGACTGTCATTGATTTATTCTCCAAGCAAGCACACTTCACTGCCTGCAGCGGACTACCCTCGGCCAAGAAGCTGGAAAAGCTGTTTGTGAAGCATATCTATAGGCTACATTGAGTCCCAAGGAGAATAATACCAGACCGGGAATCCAGTTTACCGCTAAGTTCTGGAGGGAGTTTCTGCGATCCATTGGGTTGTCCCAGGGACTTAGCTCAGCTTTTCACCCGTGGACTAACAGATCGGCTGAAAAACTGAACTCAATGGTAGAGCAATACATTAGGTGTTATGTAAATTATCAACAGGAGAACTGGGCGGACTTGCTACTGTTTGCAGAAGTGGCTTATAATAATGCAGTACACACCAGTACTGGGTTGACTCCTTTTCCGATAACTACGGGCATGGATTTTGTGCCGATGCCTGAGTTGTCTAGAGAGCCACCTACCTCTATGTCCCTAACAGAGTGGATGACCTCATTGAGAAAGGGTTGGGAGAATACAAAAAAAGCTTAGCGGAGTCAGCAGAACGATATAAGGCCCAGGCCAACAAACACCGGTCCCTCCAACCACCATTCCAAATAGGCGATAAGGTGTATTTGTCAACCAAGTACCTGAGATTGAGAGTACCCAGCAAGAAGTTTGGACTTCCCTATAGTGAAAGTTATTAACCCAGTGACTGTCCAACTTAGACTCCCTCGCATTTAAGGGAAAGTACACCCCATTTTCCACAGTAGTTTATTGAGACCAGTCAGAGAATCTACCCTAAGACCCTTGCCAGCTGCTCCACCCCCTCCTTTGCTAGTGCAAGGGGAGACTCATTATGAGGTGAAGAAAATCCTGGACTTTAGACTCTACAGAGGTCGCTTACACTATTTGGTGCATTGGAATGGGTACCCTTCGGCTGAAGCTACAGTACTTGGGTTAAGAGTTGGGATGTAAATGCTGATACGCTAGTGAAACAGTTTCACTACAAATTTCCTGACAAACTGAAAGGTCCTCCTGGGGGAGAGGGGGAGAAGAGGTTAAAGGGATTGGTGCTAGGCGTTAACCCTTTCTTTTGTGTTTTGTCTGGAGGAGGTGGTTCTTTTTGCAGGGTTCTTTTGTCAGCTTTGGAAGCCATATTAGGCCGGAATCTCCAATGCTGCCACCTTCTCATGTGTGGGAAAGTAGGAGGGGGGTTAGTAGACATAATAGCATTCTTCCTGTCGGTCAAGGTCAGGGCGAACCCGCATCTGGAGAAGGAGTGGTCAGGGGGCTGGATCGGGATGGAACGGACGTTGATTGGAGCATGTGACTGACTGGATGGAAAAGGGGATGGTTTTGGGAGCTTTGACTTACTGAAGGAAAACCCGGGCTTTTCAGATTCGGGTTTCCCCAGATGTGCCAGTTTGCCTAGTCTAGTAAAGAGGACTTTGGAAAATGCTTGCTTCCGCGTCTTTACTTTACTGGGTTTTTTTCTGGAATGCTGACAATAGGGTCTCCTGCTTGAGCAACGGGTTGGACTAGATGACCTATAAGGTCCCTTCCAACTCTGTTATTCTGAGTGATGGGCATTTTGAGAGGAGGGGTCTGTTGGTCTATTGCAGTAAAAATTGCAGAAGCTGAAGAGGTGTTTTTTTTTAGACAAACTTTATTAAATTTACAAAGATTAAAAACAATTAAAATCAAAATAAAATATACAAATATATTAAGCATCTTATATAATTACTTATTTCATTTCTATTCATTAACATTTCTCTATATATACCTTATCTATAGGTTATACGTATACAAAATTAATCGCACAATCATCCTTCTGGCGGTTAAGTCTTTGTTGGTATTTGAGTATATCAAGCATATAGATATATTGTAATTGGTCATTTGTTATTTTAAGCCTCTAAATAAAATTAAAAAAAGGAAAAAGAAAAAAGAAGAAAGAAGAAGGTAGGAATAAGTTAAATTTCAATAGTTATTGGTATTATTTTAAGTATTACCTTATCCACATTTGTTTTGCTTGACCCAATTATACCAATTATTCCATACCTTAAAGTATTTTGAGCTTTCTTTGTCTTGTAGTTTCAATGTTAATTGGTCAGATTCCGCACATAAATAAATTTTTTGAATTACCTGTTGCTCTGTTGGCAAATAGTCCATTTTCCAGACTTGGGCTAACGCTATTCTAGCAGCTGTGATAATGTGATGTATTAAGTATACTGTTTCCTTTCTAATGTTTGGTTTATACATTCCTAACAGGAAGATCTCTGGTTCTAGTTCTAAGTCTTCTCCTGTAATTTGGAAAATCCAGATTTTAATTTTCTCCCAATACGTCTTAATTTTAGGGCATAACCACCATGAATGGTAGAATGTGCCTCGGGCCTGCTTACATTTCCAACATCTGGGATCTAAGTTGGGATGCATTTGAGCTAATCTTGAGGGGGCGAGATACCACCTGTACCACATTTTGAATTGATTTTCCTTATAGGATACTGATTTTGTTATTTTGATATTATTTTCCCAAATCTTTTCCCAGTCTTCTAATTGAATATTTTTGCCTATGTTCCTAGCCCAAGCAGTCATTTGTCCTTTAATTATGTTCTCCCCCAAATCGATTTATAGTAGATATTTATATAATTTAGATAATGTTTTCTCTTCCTTCCCTTCCAGGAGTTTGTCTAATCTATTAGGTCTTACGTCAATTCCTCCTCCTTCCCTATCTTTCCTAAATCTATTTTGTGCTTGGAGATATGGCCACCAATCCAATTCTATTCCTGTGTCTTTAAGTTCCTGGCGTGTTTTTAGTAGTCCATTGGAATCTAAAATATCCCTATACCTTACAGTTCTATGGGGGGAAATAGTGTTTGGGTGCATGGTTGCCTCCGCTGTGGACAACCATCCGGGAACCTTCTTACAACATCTTTTTTTTTTTCCAGCCAACTATCAATTAACGATCCCCTAATTATATGGTTTTTGAAATGTTGGAATATCTTGTTCTCGGTGTTCCACAGGAAGGCATGCCATCCCATCAATAGGTCGTGACCTTCCAATTTTAACAGTCGTTGGTTATCCAGATTGACCCATTCTCTTAGCCATGTCAAGGAGGCAGCTCTATAGTACTTCTCCCAGGCTGGGGAACCGAAGCCTCCTCTTGATTTATCATCTTGCAGTACATTTAAATTTATCCTAGGTTTTTTTACCCTCCCACAAAAATTTCGAGGTAATTTTATTCAAATTGGTAAAAAAATTTCTCTCCAACTTAACTAGTATATTTTGAAATAGGTAGAGGAGTCTTGGCAAGGTGTTCATTTTAAAAACTGCTATTCTTCCCAGGAATGAAATATTTAACTTTCCCCATTTTTCTAGGTCCTTTTCAATTTGATAAGTCAGTCCATCATAGTTGTTTTTCTTTATATCAATATTCTTGTTTGTCAAATTTATTCCTAAATATTTTATTTTTTTTACTACTTTTAGTCCCGATTGTTTCTCTAATTCCTCTATTTGCTTTATTGTTAAGTTTTTAGTTAATATTTTGGTCTTATCCTTATTTATTTTCAGCCCTGCAACCTTTCCAAATTTTTAAATTTCCTTCATCAATTTGGGTTCAGTTATTAGTGGATCTTCTAGGAAGAATACAAGATCGTCCACAAATGCTTGGACCTTGTACTCTTCTCCTTTTATTTTAAACCCTCTTATGTCTTTATTTAATCTAATCCTTCGAAGAAGGTTTTCTAGCATCAATATAAATAATAGTGGGGAAAGAGGGCACCCTTGCCTTACTCCTCTGCCTATTTCAAAAAAGTTTATTGCATCCCCGTTAATTAATATTTTTGCTTTTTGTTTAGTATAGATGGATAAAATTAGTTCTTCAAATTTCTCACCAAATTTCATATTTTTTATTTGTTGGGTCATAAATTTCCAGTTAACTCGGTCAAAAGCCTTCTGTGCATCTATGAAGATTAGCGCTACTTGTTTTTCGGGGTGTCTTTCATAGAATTCAATAACGTTTAAAACTGTCCTTAAATTATATTTTGTTTGTCGGCCTGGTAAGAATCCATTTTGGTCTGCATGTATTTTCCAGTTTAAGATTGTTTTAATTCTGGTAGCTAATAGATTCATAAAAATTTTATAGTCCGAATTTAACAATGAAATTGGTTGGTAATTTTTAATCTGGGTGGTATCTGTCTCTTCTTTTGGGATTAATGATATATAGGCTTCTCTCCATGTATCTGGAATTCTTGCATGTTTTAATGCCTCATTGTATACCTCTAGGAGGATTGGATTCAGAATTTCGTCAAACCTTTTATATAGTTCTACGGGAGTCCCATCTGTTCCAGGTGTTTTATTGGTTTCTTTTTTTTTTTGTCTTTTAATTGTCTCCTGTAGTTCCTCAATAGTTATCTCTCTATTTAGGGCCTCTCTAGCCTCTTCTGAGATTTCTGGGAATCCTTCTTCCTCCAAATACTGTTTTATTTCCCCATTTGGTACCTCCTCTTGTCTGTACAAATCTTGATAATAATAAGTTACTATCTCTTTTTTTTCTTCCATACCGTTTTGTGACTTACCCTGTTTGTCCTGGAGTTGGTGTATAATCCTTTTTTCTCTTTCCTTCCTTAACTTGTATGCCATCCACCTTCCTGGCTTATTTGCTTGTTCAAAATAATTTTGTCTTATATATTTCAGGGAGTTAATGGTCTTTTTCTGTTCTAGCAAATTCAATTTATGTTTAGCTGTCAGCCAATTAATTTTGGACTTATCGTCTCCTGAGTGGGCACTTAATTTTTCTTCCCACTTCTTAATTTCATCTTGTATAATCTTATATTCCCTTTCTTTATCTTTTTTTCTTTTGCTATTATAGGCAATGGTTACCCCCCTAATGTAAGCCTTTGTGGTGTCCCAAAGATTTTGTAGGGATGTTCGGTCCTTATTGTTCTCTTTAAAGAACCCTTCCAATTCCTTTTCTAATCTATCAGTATACTCCTTCTCTTTTATTGTCTGTGGATTCATCGTCCATCTACCCCTTCTTCGTGTTTGTCCTTTCCATTCTATAGTTATCGGGTTATGATCTGCCCACTCATTTATTCCAATATCCACCTCTGCCACTTCCTGTATTAACATCTTTGAAATCCATATCATGTCAATCCTTGACCATGACTTATGTGGGTTGGAGTAGTAAGTAAATTTCTGCTCTTTCGGGTTGTGGAATCTCCAAATGTCTATCAGATTTAATTCTTCTGTTAGGGTATAAAATGTCTTGGGTAATATATTTCTCTTTTTTCTATTATTATAATTGCTTTTGTAATCTTTTTTCAGATCAACTATTGCATTTAAGTCTCCCAATAAGCAAATAGAATCAATATTTTGCTTAATTATTTTCTCATGAACTTTTTGAAAAAATTCTGTTTGTCCATTACTCGGTGCATACAGAACTACCAACAATACTTTTTTGTTTTTAATATTTATTTCTATTAACAGCATTCTCCCATCTGAGTCAGCATATATAAATTTGCTTTCTACTTTCTCATTAACATACACAGCTACCTCCCTTTTCTTTTCCTCAGCCAATGATGTATATTCCTTTCCTAATTTTTTGCATATCAAATACTTTTCATCCTGCTTCCTAATGTGTGTTTCCTGTATACATATTATATCTAGTTTTAATCTAATTAGTTTCTTAAATATCTGGTGTCTTTTGATTGTTGAGTTAAGACCGTTAACGTTTAGTGAGAGGATTTTTACATTCGTTTCCATGTCAATATGTGTTTCCTGTTACCTCTTGTCCTTCTTCTTAGCTTTGTTCATTGCTCTTGTTGTTACTCCTTCGTCTTCCAGTTTTTCATTTCCTTCTTGTGTCTCTTTTCTGTTGTTTCTCCCCTCATAGGGTCTTTCTTCCTGTTCTGTGGCTTGCCTGGATCTATTTCTCTCTTCCAATTCTTCTCTCCTGCCATTCGTTTTTTCCATCTCCATCACTTGGTCATAAAGATTTCGGGCTTTCTCTATGGTGTCTACTTTTATCTTTTTCCCCTGCCACGTTACTATCATCCCTTCCGGAATAATCCATCTAAACAAAATTCGTTTTTTATTTAATATTGTTGTGAGGAATCCATATTCTCTTCTCCACTCTCTGATATGCCTCGGTACTTGTTTCAGTATAATTCTTTCTGTTTATAATATATTCGTTCATCTTTTATTATTTTATATACTTCGTCCCTCACTCTTTTCCTTACAAATCATACGTGGACTTCTCGGGGGAGTTTGTGTTGTCTAGCATAATTAGTATGGACACGATACACCTCTTCAAATTCCTTAATCATTTCGTCTTTATCCCCTTGTAGTGCATTTGCCAATATCTCTGCCATAACTTCAAATAGGTCTTCCTCTTTTTCCTCTTTAATATTCTGGAATCTCAAGTATAGATCTGCTTTTTCCATCTCAAGCCGTGCCACAGTATATTCCAACTCTTTATTGAGGGAATTTATTTTTCCGTCTATCATTTCTATTTTCTCCTCTACTTGTACTGTTTTCCCTTCTATCGCCGTTATCCGTTGCTCATTTTTTAAAATTAATTCTTGGAATAGGTCTACTTTTCCGTCTAATTTCTGGATGTCATCTTTAACAGCATTCTTGACCTCATCTAAATCCTTTCTGGTCTGTTTGTAGTTTTTTGCCATGCATTCCTGCATTTTTAACATAGTTTCCTGTATAGCTGATAGGGTGGTCTGCACTGTCTACATCGTTAGTGTGGAGGTTTGTTTTTCTGCTGGGAACATGGTGTCTAAGGTTTTTTGAGCAATCGGGGAGGCCGTTGATCCACCTGGTATTGTGATTGTTTTTTTTTCAGTTTTCCCTGTTGTTGTTATTGTTGATGTCATTTCTTGCAAGAGTTTCTGTTGTTTTTCTAGAATGGTCTCTGTCCTTCTCCAAATCAGCATCCACTATTCTTATGTTTATTTCACATGTATTTCTACCTATTTCACTCTAATTCTCTCTATTATGAGATAATTTATTTGTTATTGTGTCTATTCTATGTAGTCTTTGATATACTCTAAAAGTTTTTAGTTTCCCTCCCCCCCCTTTTTTTTAGATGTCAAGAATGTAAATATGCATCAAACATAAAATTGAAGATCTGGATATATAATATATAAAAGCTTATGGATATAAATATATATATAAATATCTAAATATTAATTAGGTAAATATTACTTCTATATTTTTAAATCACAGTATAATCCTAATCAATCAGATAGTCTTAATAGTTAATTAATCAACAACTATTAAAATATTGATAATTCATCCAAGTTTTAAATAAAACAATTAATTCCTTAGAAAATAACTTATCAAGAAATAATTTGAGGGAAAAATAACAAAGAAGGAGAACAAAAGAGCAATGAAATCTAATCAATACTTAACTCATTGTTAACAAATTCATGTTCTTAATTTTTTTTAATTATTCTATTACATTAAATATAAATTTATAGGTTAGCAGATGAAGATTTATAAAAATATATAATTCTTAAATACTGTATTATTATTCCTTATCTATATCACAAACATTTAATTTTAATATCACCCAGTCCAGTCTATAGTAGTATTCTCCAAGTCCAGTCACTAATTTCAAGATTCAAAGTCTGGTCGTGGTTTACTAGAGTTGCTCCTTATTTTCTTAGTGCAATTAAACAGTCTTAGCGGAAAGGAACTTTTATTTTTCAGTGATCTACGATGGCTGCCACAGTCCCAAGGTGCCTTTTTCTTGTCTGTTTCTCTTTATTCAGTTTACTTTGCCCCAATAAAGCTTCCTTCAGCGCAGCTATCGTGTTATTTAAGAATGACAAATTAATTCTCTAATCTTACACTCAATTCTCTTCACACACACAAGACAGTTTTAATATTTCAGATCTTACGCTGAGTCACGCTGGCAGGTCAGGGGTTTCTTTGCCGCTTCTCCTCCTCGTTGTGCCGTCTCTTCCTTCCGCTGCGCTTCAGGGCTCTTTAAATCTCAACTCTTCTGTCGGCTCCTTATTGTAATGTAAATAGACAGCTTTCAACTCTTAATCACTGCTCACACCGCCGCTTTTCCCTGCGCTCATTTCCTCGGCTTCCTTCTTGTGTGCTCAGACGTCGGGTCTCCGGATCCGCCGTTTCGGCCTCTTTCTTCCACATCCAGATTAAGGGCTCTTCCTTGCTCGCCGGGGGATCACACTTCCCCACAGCAGACCTCCGAAGTTGCCCTCCTTCTCACGGTCCTTGCTTGGACTGATCGCCCTTCTCTTTAGGGCTCCAGTACGCTGAAAATCGCCACGAGAAAGCGGAGCTCGTCTTTCTCGTGCTGCTGCAACCCACGCCTTCCGCCGGAAGTCTGAAGAGGTTTATTGTGGACCAGCTTCCATAGAGGCCACTTCACTAGCTTCAGACCACGCAAAATGTCAGAAGGTTCTTGAGGCAGTAGAATTTCCACAAAGCTTAAGTGAATGGACTTTGGAGAGATGGTGTCTTAGCAGAGAGATGATGTCATCTGGTATTTAAAGGCCTTTAACAGATTTTTACAACATTGTGAGGCCCTGTACTCAGTCACTCATACCCCAGTTGTCTCATGTTTGGACTGCGGCAGTGCACTCTACATGGGGCTACCCTTGAAGAGTATTCAGGAGCTACACTAGCACATAATGGAGCAGCATAGACAGTTTTAGGGACCCCTAAGGTGGCTCCTATAACACCACTGTTGTGCTGATTTGTTTCTAGGTCAAATTCAAGGTGTTGGTTATCATTTTAAAGTCATTTAGACCATAGAATCGCAGGGCTGGAAAGGACCTTGGAGTCTTCTAATCCAACCCCCTGCTCAAGACAGGAGCCTTATGTGATCCCAGTCAAATGGTTGTCTATTGTCCATTTACGGCATAGGTCCTGGCTATCTGAGGCTAGCTCTCTCCAATGGGATTGGCTTGCCCCACTTGCTCCAGCAGAGGGGGCATGCCCTGGACCCCATCATACAAAGAATTTCAGCCGGAGAAAAGCTTTTTCTGCCATGACTACCATCTGGAAATAAGAAGAAATTTACTCTGAGTGAGAACAATTAATTAGTGGAACAGCTTGCCTCCAGAGTTGTGGGTGTGCCAACACTGAGGTTTTCATGAAGAGATTGGACTACCATTTGTATGAAATGGCATAAAGTCTCCAGTTTGATCATGGGTTAAACTAAAAAACCTCCAAGGTCCCTTCCAACCCTGTTAGTCTATTATTCTGTTATATGATTCCTTGCTTTGAGACCCACTCTGAAATCAGTATGTATTCCAGAAGAAGAAATGTCCTCTCAGTGAGAACAATTAATCAGTGTAACAGCTTGCCTCCAGAAGTTGTGGTGCTCCATCATTGGAGGTCTTCTAGAAAATATTGGACACCCAAATGGTGTCCAGGATGATGTAATGTCTCCTGCTCTGGATTGGGAGTTGGATTAGAAGACCTCCAAGGTACCTTCCAGTCCTATGATTCTGTAATTTTATATTTCTATGTTTCAGATGTTTTTTGCATCTACCCAGCACTGCTCTGGCACTCTCTTTCAGGTATTCAAGGCAGAGAAGATTCTTCTTCATTACCATCTTAATTTGAGATGCCAGCCTGAAAATTTGCACACACAGAGTATATGCCACATCACTGAACCATGGCAGGCTTTCTAAGACTGCAAACTCCTGGCCAACAATAAGAAGAACTATTATTAGTAACTGCTTCAGGCAGCCTTCCTGCTTCTGAATGCCCTTTTTTTCTTCTTTTCTTTTTCTAACTCTTCAAAAGTTGTTTTCCTACCTTCTGAATAAAATACTGCCAATTCAATTTCCTGAGCCACATATGTGGCATGTATGCTATAACAAATGAAATAAGCAACTTGTGCCAGGAAGCTGTGCAGCGAAGACCCACAAAGGAGTGACATTGATGGGAGTTAAGTAATTTTTGCTTCAACGTCAGTGGCAGTAAAATTACAATTCTGCTGACAAATAATGATTTAAGACTACTTCATACTGCTGACTAAGTTTTGAAGACTAAAAAAAAATAAGTTATCACTTCTAGAATGTGGTCAGTAAATTTTCTATTTGTTTATTTGTTTCTTTACCCCAGAATCCAAATAGGAAATTTATTTCCTCTGGGATACTCTGCTATCTTAGAGGACAAAGAGATGATCTATCTATCTGTCTGTCTGTCTGTCTATCTGTCTGTCTGTCTACCTGCCTGCCTGCCTGCCTGCCTGCCTATCTATCTATCTATCTATCTATCTATCTATCTATCTATCTATCTA
>WNWU01000035.1:8989646-9048038 GCA_012654045.1 Ptyas mucosa
TATCTATCTATCTATCTATCTATCTATCTATCTATCTATCTATCTATGCTTTTCTATCTAGCCAGGTTTCTACCTACGTAAACTATGATGTTCTGCCGCCCTGGTTCTGTGAAATCTCATTCACAAGTGCTGGGCTTTTTTTCCTGCAACTCTCTGCTGCATTCTGGGAGACTCAGATGGACCATTTCTGTCTTTTTTTGACTTCATCAGTGAGCCACACCATTTTTTAAAAAACTTCCCTGTTAAAGATACAACGTTTCTATTTCTCTTTCGTAGGCTTCATATGCTTTTCTATCTAGCCAGGTTTCTACCTACGTAAACTATGATGTTCTGCCACCCTGGTTCTGTGAAATCTCATTCACAAGTTCGAAGTCAAAAAAAGACAGAAATGGTCCATCTGAGTCTCCCAGAATGCAGCAGAGAGTTGCAGGAAAAAAAGCCCAGCACTTGTGAATGAGATTTCACAGAACCAGGGGGGCAGAACATCATAGTTTTCGTAGGTAGAAACCTGGCTAGATAGAAAAGCATATGAAGCCTACGAAAGAGAAATAGAAACATTCTGTCTGTCTGTCTGTCTGTCTGTCTGTCTGTCTGTCTGTCTATCTATCTATCTTTCATCTATAAATATCTATCTATTATCTATCATCAGATTGTTGGGGCAATATGCTGACTCTGTAAACTGCTTAGAGAGTGTTGTAAAGCACTACAAAGTGGTATATAAGTCTAAGTGGTATTGCTATTGCTTTGTTTCTATCTCTCTCTCTCATCTCTCTCTCTCTCATCTATCTATTATATATCTATAACTATCACTCTCTATTATCTATTATCTATCATCTATTACTTTGTCTATCAATCTATCATTTATCTATCTGTGTTTCATCTCAGTCTTTCCTTCCTTCCTTTCTGCCACACCTCAGCAAAATCTCTGGACAATGTACAACAAAACTAAAACAGTAAATGTACATGGAGCTACTTATTATTAATTATAGAAAGCATTTAAAAACTATTTTATATTTTATAATTCCAAAGTATTATAGAAATGCCTCCATGTGGATTGAAAATTTTGCATTTGTTAGAGGAAATTTTGGAGACTGCAAATGGAATGCTGGAGGTCATTACTGGCTCTGCAGAGTCCAGTTTTAATACTAGTGTGTCCAGTGTTGGTACAATGGCATAAACAACTTTTTAACAATGTCCATAAAACTGTTACTGCAGTGATCACAGTAATTAATATCAGTGATGGATTCTCTTTTTCGGGACATGCCAGTTGGTAGATGATTATTGTTTTTTACATGTTTTTGACAATGCAAGCTGCACCATTATTCTTTCTTTTTTATAATTTCCTCCAGCATTCATTGTAACACAAAATTCTTTTTGTTTCCTTGAAGCAGCAAAACGAAATGGCTCGTAAAGCAGTGCTTGCCAGGAGCAGGGGAAACTTCTTGGAAAGCCTGTGTCAAAGAGCAAAAGAAACCGGAATACTATGTAGAAATGATCAAGAGTGAGCCAAACCCATCCAGAGCAGTTTGCAGAGATAAAAGGAGGGAAGGAAGAAAAAAAAATTGTTAGGGGACTCACGACTGCTGCCAAAGAAAGAGACAGGTCATTCTTCCTTCCTCCCTTCCTCCCTTTCTTCCTTCCTCGGTTCTCTTTTCATCAAGGATGTCCTTTGATCTCCCATCTTCATTGTCCAAGCATTGGAAAAAATGCTAGGGCTCAAATGAGGGTCACAGTGATGCTCATTAGATGCTTCACAAAAGATTTTTTGCAGTTGAAACTAAAGTTCTGACAATCAAGTTGCTTCAAGGGTTGAATTTTGGTAGAGACAGAATGATGTCCTAGGAAAATACAAGACAATACAGGTAGTCCTTGACTTACACCAGTTCATTTAGTGACCATCCAGTTACAACAGCACTGAAAAAAGTGACTCATGACCATTGCAACACCTCCTTGGTCACGTGATCAAAATTCGGATGCTTGGCAACTGGTTCATATTTGTGATGGCTGCAGTGTCCTGGGAACATGTGATAAATTTTTGCAACCTTCTGACAAGCAAAGCCATTGGGGAAGCCAGATTCACTTAGCAACCAACTAACTTAACAACTACAATGATTCACTAAACAACTGTGACAAGAAAGGAAGTAAAATGGGGCAAAACTCACTTAACAAACGTTTCATGTAGCAATATAAAGTTTGGGCTTAATTGTAGCCATAAATTAAGGACTACCTGTACTTGAAAATACACAATCACAGTCTTCCTTCCAAAGGAGGCAAATCTGGAAGAAGCTTTTACCTCTTTTGGGGGGTGGGGGGTGGGGAGAGTGAGGAATGCAATGGACACCATCTCTGGTTTTCATTTCCTACAACCTCACAAAGTATCAACACACAGATTTTGCACCCTGTTTTTTAAAGAGGGATTTCAGAAGCAACAATGAGATGTTGGCTTTTCTTACAGAACTGAAGCTGATATGATTAAACCACTTGACAGAGCATTAAATCCTCCCCATATTGTCTGTTTTCAGTTCACACAAATGTCTTCTGCAATTTAAGGAACCAGAATTGTTTCCTAGTCAGCATGGGTGAACTTCAACCTGAACTCCTGGAATTATGGGTGCTCCATCACTGGAGATTTTAAAGAAGAGATTGAACAGCCATTTGTTTGGAATGGTATATGGTTTCCTGCTACAGCAGGGGGTTGGATTAGAAGAACTCCAAGGTCCCTTCCAACTCTGTTATTCTGTTGTTCTACAAGGCTTAAGTCACCCACTCTTTAGAAAATCCCAACTCTTAAAATTTGGGCACAGTCTACCCCCTCAAGGGGAATCTGAAACCACAAAAAATATTTGCAACCACCTTTCCTTCTAGGCCAGATGTTTTGCACTTCTGGATTAAAGTATTAGCTCTATGCCTGCTCCCTCAATCACTTACTGTATCTGAATAATTGTACAAAGAAGGTCTCTGGAGCAGCATCCTTGGACATTTGTATGGCTCCTTCTTTCAATGAACTCTAAACATCTATGTGTCTCCCAAGCCTCTTATCAGAATATTTTCTCTTTAAACTGTTTGTCTTATTGTTTTTACCAGATGTTTCCTTATATTGTTTCCAAGTGTTCTTATTGCATACTAGCCAGAGTTATTATGGAGCCAGGTAGCCTTAGAAAAATGGGCAAATATATAAATGGGCTCAATAATATTAGGGGGAATTATTTTATTGAGCTTGAAGGAGAATATATCTAAATATGCATGATAATATATATATGCATGATAATATATACATGGAAAATAAAATAAATAATAAATATAAAGCCAGCAGCTTTTTTATTTATTTGCTAGAAATCGGTTTGCATTTTGGGTTACCTTCCTTATGTTTTTCAGCTTGAGAAGCAAGCAAACAAACCAGCTTCCAAATTATGATGGTTTAACTGAAGGCAAGCTAGACAGTGAATTGGAAAAAGTTAGGCCATCTCTTGGAATTATTCATCCTTCAAAACCAGATTGTGGTTAAGAATTGCATAATAAAACATTGAGACGGTTGCTTGTTTCTTTCTTTCTTTCCTTCCTTCTTTCATGCTCATCCATACTGAAGTCTAGAGGAGAAGGATATTGTGATTGATTGATTTGCTTCTCCAATGTGGTAGTTGTCAAAGCCAACTCTTCTTCCATCAGGAAGGGCTTCAATGTTCGGTGGGCTATCATGGAAAAGACAAATATGTCCAATCAGAAGCAGCTGAAGAGAGAGAGATAACCTTCAGCATTTCTTGCAGGCTACCAAATTACAGGAGGAAGATTTGAGATATAGCCAGATGTTTGGGCAGAGAGGGTGAAGATGCCTTAGTCAAACCAGGCCCTTCTTTGCTGGGCCTGACTTTCCCCCACTTTTTCTATGCAAGCAACAGTTGTCACTGATTACAGCTTAGAAGGATGATGATACTACCCATGCTCTGATTTATGATCTATATTCCCCAGAGGAGACAACTGATATAGCCCAAATTAATTTTTTTACATTATATTATCAGGTTAATATAGTATTAGTATGGCTCAGTAGTTAAAGATGCTAAGCTTGTCAGCTGGAACGCAGACAGCCCAGGTTTGAGACCTGAGTGCTGTGTGATAGGGTGAGTCCCCATTCCTTGCCCCAACTCCTGTCCACCTAGCAGTTCAAAAGCATCCAATTCAAGTAGATAACTAGGTAACACTTTGGTGGAAAGGTAATAGTAGTCCATGTGCCTCAACTTGTAGTCATACTGGCCACATGACCACAGAAACATCCTTGGACAATGTTGGCTCCCTTGGCTAGTAAACAGAGATGAACATCACCCCTTAGAATCAGATGTGACTGGACAGGGAAAGCCTTTACCTTTATAGAGTTACAAAATAACAGACTTGGAAGGGACCTTGGAGGTCTTCTAGACCAACCTGTGCTCAAGCAGGAGACCCTATACCATTTCAGACAAATGGCTGTCCAATATCTTCTTAAAAGGGGGCTTGTTTGAGCCCCTTGAGGGCTCTAACAATTTGAGCGGTTACCGCAAAGAACAAAGGGGTCATCCTTTTCTCCAAAGCACCTGAGGACATAATAAAAAGCAATGGATGAAAACTTATCAAGGAGAGGCCTAACCTAGAAATGAGGAGAAACTTCCTGATAATGCAAACAATTAAGCAGTGGAAGAGCTTGTCTTCAGAAGTTGTGGGTGCTCCATCACTGGAAGATTTTCAGAAGAGATTGGAAAGCCATTGTATAAGGTCCAAGGTCCCTTCAACTCTGTTATTCTGAAGAGAAGACAACCAACACATCTCTCAGATCTGCTTTTGCCTCTACAGGAGTCAAGATTGCTCCCTCCCTTCCTTGTTCTGTTTTCAAAGAGAAGCAAAACAGCTCGAATACTCTATGGTTATTAAAGGCCATAAGGGTAGATAATGCTTTGCATGGAATCGGTTGGAAGCAATTCAGATCAGAAATGAAAATAATTTGCCTCTTTGCATTCTTTTCAGAGCTTCATCTACCAACAATTATACCTCCCTCCCCTCCCCCGGTTCAGTACAAAAACTCATTAAGCTAGGATGTTAATGCTACTGGATAAGCATTTTTTGGGGATTGATTGCCTTACCCGCTTTGGACAATGTTTTCTGCTTTGAGCCTTGATGTGCTTTGTTAAGCACTGATTTCTAGTACATAAAACATGCAGATTTAGAGGTTAGATACTGCCTGCACAGATGAGTATCAGCCGTTGCTGTTGCATTTTGCTCTACCTAATACTAAGTGCTTATGCAATGTATCAGTTCCTCAACTTCTGGTGTTCTGCCAGAACAATTTTGATAGCTTAAGTTGCTATCCAGGACTTGTGCATAGAATTCAGATTTAGTGCTCCAAATTTGGTGCTTTGATAGATTCCAAGGCCATTTTCAGCCCTATGATTCTATGTTCTATGTGCAAATTTTGGAACTGTAACCCAGGATATCAGAACTATATCAAAAGAACCTGAAGGCAGGACAAGAAGCAATGGATGGAAACTAATCAAGGAGAGAAGCAGAAAGAAGGAGAAATTTCCTAACAGTGAGAACAATTAACCAGTGGAACAGCTTGTCTCCACAGTTGTGGATGTACCATCACTGGAGATTTTCAAGAAGAAATTGGGCAGCTATTTGTCTGAAATGGTATAGAGTCTCCTACATGATCAAGAGATTGGACTAGAAAACTTCCAAGATCTCTTCCAATTCTGTTATTCTGTATATAACTCCTTGCTTTGAGAACCACTCTAAAATCAGTATGTATTCCAAAAATATTGTTAAAAAACAGCTTGTTGAAACTATCAATTATACCACATTATTTTATATATTATTTTCCATGCTCAGTGGAAGCAATAACAAAACATTACTAAAAATAAGAGATATAAATATTTAAAGAGTAAGTATTAATTGTTAAAATGGGTGAATAATTTGGAGTTTCCCCTCAATTTGGTTCATTTTTCTCTTTCCAATCAGCTACAAATAGAAGCATCTCAGTATTTAAAGAATTGCTATAAATGGATTATTGTGCTAATTTATACCACAGCAACTTCAACAACATATTTCCGTTCTAAGGTCAAGCTTCAGGAGATCTTGGCTTCGCTTTCAACAGTGTAGTTTACCAAGTGCAGCTCTCAGATTAGCCGTAAATTTGTTGCTCATTGTTACAGAAGGAAAATAATAGTATTCAGTCAATGCTACGTCTAGCTCAGTGAAGCAGATAAATCTGATATTTCTACTTGAAAGCCAGAGTTACTTGAGGAGTACAGCTTGGCAAGATGTACAGCTTGGCAAGATGTAAAGACCAAAGACAAAACTGAACCTCCTTGGCCTGTCGCAATAGGTTTGAAAAGATCAAATTCATTTCTTCCACCGCTCAAAACCCACAACCCATTTTAAAATTCCCAGGAAGAAATTCCGAAATCCCAATGGGTAGATGTCAGTTAACAAATCAAAGTTAATGAAAAATCTGAACTATCTAGATCCTAGTTTACCAAAAATTATAACCAGGACCTCTAGCTAGTTTAAACACAGAACCTGAGGAAGATCATAGTACTTTTGACTATTGTCCAAACCCTCTTTTTTTTTTAACCCTGAAATCCCTTGCTTCAGGGTGGGGTGGGGGCCAATAAGTGGAGCTGAGCATTTACTGCCTGGATGCCCTTTCAATTGATTATGCGGAGTTCACAGCAAATATTTTCTCTTTAAGCCCTGCTAGGGAAATATATGTCACTGCCTAGAATTGAACTCTCAACCTTCCAAGTGGGAGGTGAGAGTCTTCACCTTTAAGCCAACATACTGCTTGTCTAAACCCTCTTTATAATGATTTTTTTAAAAAGATAATGATAATGGTAGAGAAAGAGGTATAGTTATAAGTCCAAACGTGAAGATACATCTTAATCCATATAGCAGGATTTATTTATTTATGTGTTTGCTCAATTTATATAGCCAATTTTCTCTCTTTTTACAGTAAAACACACTTGGTGGTTCACAAAAAAATTAGGTTTGCTGTCCTTGGAACTGAATCTAAAGCCCTGAATTCATTGACTCTAGAATAGAATAGAATAGAATAGAATTTTTATTGGCCAAGTGTGATTGGACACACAAGGAATTTGTCTTGGTGCATATGCTCTCAGTGTGCATAAAATAAAAGATACGTTCATCAAGAATCATAAGATACTTAATGATAGTCATAGGTTACAAATAAACAATCAGGAAACAATATCAATATAAATCATAAGGATACCAGCAACAAGGTTACAGTCATACAGTCATAAGTGGGAGGAGATGGGTGATGGGAACGATGAGAAGATGAGAAGATTAATATTAGTGCAGACACTACTGTTCTTGTGTGTAGTCATTCTGGTGTGCAGTGCTCTATAGCATCGTTTTAAGGGTAGGAGTTGAAACAGTTTATGTCCAGGATGTGAGGGGTCTGTAAATATTTTAACAGCCCTCTTTTTGACTTATGCAGTATACAGGTCCTCAATGGAAGGCAAGTTGATAGCAATTGTTTTTTCTGCAGTTCTAATTATCCTCTGAAGTCTGTGTCTGTCTTGTTGGGTTGCAGAATCAAACCAGACAGTTGTAGAGGTGCAGATGACAGACTCAATAATTCCTCTGTAGAACTGTATCAGCAGCTCCTTGGGCAGTCTGAGCTTTCTTTCTTTTTTTTTTTTAATTGAAAAAGTTTTACAACAATTATTTTCCTCCTCCATCCCCCCTCCCTTCCCCCCACCCTCCCTAAACCTCCCCTCCACCTACCCACCCCGACTTCCCAGAGCAAAATACAGAGTATTGCATATAACAATCACAAACTAAATTATCCTAACTTCAACTATATTAAGAGATCCCCCATAGAACCATAACTCCGCTACAGATAATATACATGTAAAGTTAACATTCATCCATAAGCTATTTGGTATTTCTTTGTCTGGTATTTGTTCTGAATATATTCAATCCATTTTCTTCACTCCAATATATATCTTTCTTGAGTAATGTCCTTCAGATAAGCTGAAATCTTCGCCATTTCTGCCAAGTTCGTTACTTTCAGTATCCACTCATCAATAGTAGGCAAAAAGTCCTTCTTCCAATATTGCGCCACCAACAGTCTAGCTGCCGATATTAGGTTTAAGATCAATTTAGTCTCTATTGTAGTACAACCTGTTGTAATACCCAACAAAAACAATTGTGGAGTAAATTTCAACCTTTTTTTTAAAGACATTCTGCATCACCCACCAAATTTTTATCCAAAAGGCTTTAATTTTCTTACAGGTCCACCAAATATGAAAATAAGTAGCATCATCAGTGTCACATCTCCAACATTTAGCTTGTACATTTGGATACATACATGATAATTTTTAGGATCTAAATGACATCTATAAAACATTTTATAAAAATTTTCCCTCAAGTTTTGTGCTTGTGTAAATTTAACATTTCTAACCCAGATCTTTTCCCAAGTTTCCAACTTTACCAGTTCTTGAAAATTTTGTGCCCATTTTATCATACAGTCTTTTACCAATTCTGTTTCTGAATCTATTTCCAATAAAACATTATGTAACCTTTTAATATGCATTTGACTTTGATCTCTAATCTGTTTTACCAAATTTTCCTCATTTTGCATTAAACCAACTTTTTGATCTTCCCTCCATCTAGCTTGGAGCTGACCATATTGAAACCAAGTATAAATTATACCTTCTCCTTTCAATACATTTAAGGATTTCAACTGCAATTTGCCCCTTTCCATAAAAAGGAGCTCTTTATAAGTAACCACCTCCTGTTTCTGCTCTATACTTATATTTTCTATTGCATGTCTAGGATTTGCCCAAATTGGGATTCTATAATTTAACTTGTATTCATACTTTTTCCATACCCTCAGTAAGGCATTTCTAAGTATATGACCTTTAAAGGCCTTATCCATCTTTTTTTCATATAACAAATAAGCATGCCATCCATATAACAAATCATAACCTTCTATATTTAAAGTTCTCTCTTCAGTTAAATTGAACCAATCACTAATTAGTGTTAAAACAGCTGCTTCATAATACAATCTTAAGTTTGGCATCTTAAGACCTCCTCTCTCATGTACATCCTGTATGATTTTCATTTTTATTCTTGGCTTTTTCCCACCCCAAATAAACGTATTAACCCCTTTTTGCCAGTCCATCAAATTTCCATCTTTCTTAAGGACTGGTATCATTTGAAACAAAAATAAAAACCTAGGTAATACATTCATCTTTATTGCTGCTATCCTACCCAGTAAAGATAACTAGCTTTTTCCAAGTTTCCATTTCTCTCTGAATTTTTTGCCAAAGCACTTCATAATTATTTTTGAAAAGTTTCGTATTTGAAGCTGCAATATAAATTCCAAGATATTTAACTTTTTTGACTATTTCGAACCCCGTTATTCTTCCTAATTCTTCACATTGAGATACAGACGTATTTTTAGTTATCACCTTTATTTTATGCTGATTTACCTCAAAGCCAGATACTTTACCATATTGAGACAAAATATCCAACATAGATGTGACTGATTCAATCGGTTGAGATAAAGTAACAACCAAGTCATCTGCAAACGCCCTTAGTCTATAATCTTGCTGTCTAATTACAATTCCCTTTAACCTATTCGAATCACGTATCCTATTCAACAAAACTTCTAGAGTCAAAATAAACAACAATGGAGACAGGGGACAACCCTGTCGTGTTCCTTTCTCAATTTTAAAAGACTTTGTTAAACCTCCATTAATTACTATTTGTGCAGTTTGTTCCTGATATATTGCCCTAATTGATTGTATAAAATGATCTCCGAAATGCATTTTTTCTATTATCTTAAACAAAAACTGCCAATTCAATCGATCAAATGCCTTCTCTGCATCCAAGAACACGAATGCTGCAGGGACTTGGTTGTTTTTTTCCAAATATTCCAATAAATTTACAACTTGCCTAACATTGTATTTCATTTGTCTCCCTTGTATAAACCCTGACTGATTATTATGAATTAATTGTTGCATAACTGGCATTAATCTATTTGCTAATATCTTTGCAAAAATTTTATAATCAGTATTCAAAAGTGATACTGGCCTAAAGTTTTCTGGTTTAACACAATTTTGATCTTCTTTTGGAATCAATGACACAAAAGCTGTTCTCCAAGATGGCGGAACTCCCCCCCCCCAGTTGAATTTTACTAAATAAAATTCTAAGCGGTTCTATCATTTCATCTTGTAGATTCTTATAATAAACAGCTGTTAATCCATCTGTCCCCGGAGTTTTACCTAATTTTAACTGTTTAATAGCTGCAACAATCTTCTCAGAAGTTATTGAATAATTCAACCCTTCTCTCTGTTCCTCTGTTAAATCAGGGGTACTTTCATCTTTTAAATACTTATCTATATCTATACCTTGAATTGGATCCCCTGAATATAACTTTGAATAAAATTCTAAAAAAGCATTTTTAATCATATTCTGTTGGTATACTTCCTTACCTCTAAATTCAATTTTTTCAATAACTCTTGATCTTTGTTTTTTTCTAAAAGTATAGGCCAACCATCTATCCAGTTTATTAGCATTGCAAAATGTGTTATATTTAGCATATTGTAAACTAGTCACCACTTGGTCAGTCATAAGCATATTAAATTGCTGTCGCAATATATTAATTGTCTCCCTAAGTTTCTTGTCTCCTGGAGTAACCACGAGTAGTTGTTCTTTCTTTTTAATTTCCTCCTCTATCTCTTTCCGTTTCTGTTGTTGTTTCACTCTATATTTATTATTCATATGTATTAAAGCTCCCCTCATGTAGGCCTTACTTGCATCCCATACCATCTCCATAGATGTACCTTTATACATATTAATAGCAAAAAATTCTTTCATTTGTTTTTTAAGTTCATTCACATTTTCTTCATATCTAAATAAATTTTCATTTAACCTCCAAGACCTCCTTTCTCCCCTTTCCTGTTCTAATTCCACCCAAACTGGACTATGATCCGTTAAAATTCTTGGACATATCTTCACCTTCTTCACCCTAGAAAGGAAATCATTTGTAGTTAATATAAAATCAATTCTAGAAAAAGATTGATGTCTGTCAGAAAAAAAAGTAAAATCTGCATCATCCGCATTCCGTACTCTCCAAATATCTCTTAGTTCCATATCTTCCATCATTTCAAAAAAGGATTTGGGTAATTTTGAGCGTGCTGATGTTGTAGATAGACTTCTTTTATCTTTCCTAATATCTATCACGTCATTCCAATCACCCATCATTAAAAAAGATCTATAGTCCCATTGTAATATCTTGTTATGCAAAAATTTATAAAATTTATCCTGTTGTTGGTTAGGGGCATAAATTCCAATTAAAAGCATCTTTCCATTCTGAGTCAGTAGTTCAATTGCAATATATCTACCTTGAGTATCTGCTTCAATTAACCTAACTGGTACATCCTTCTTGACATATATAACGAGGCTATTTTTCTTTTCAGTTGTTGATGCAATAAAATGAGAACCTAATCTTGAATTTATCAAATATTTTTGATCTGAAATTCTAATATGCGTTTCTTGCAAGCAAATAACATCATTCTTAAATTGTTTCAAATAGTGAAATATCTTTTTTCTTTTTTTGTGATGAGTTTAAGCCATTAACATTCCAAGATAAAAATTTAGTTGCCATCTTTGGCCCCTCAAAGCCTAGTGAGCATGCCCTGAAGATCTTTTTCAATCTTACTCTTAGGTCTTGCTCCTCCCACTGCTTCTGTTTTTTGAACCACTTGGGCTGCCGCTTGGGACTGTTGCTCCTTCAGTTTTTCTTGAAGTCTATAAGTTTCTCGTGTCACTCACTGCTCTCCTGGATCCTCCAATTGCTTAGGTGGACCAGTGGTTAATTTTGGCTGCCCAATTTGGCTTAAATCCTCCTCCAAACCAATTCCTCCAGCTGCAACTTCTGCATAAGTTTGAACCTGCTTCCCTTCTGTCCCTTGTTGGGAGGTCTTCTTTTTTTCCTTTCTACCTTCTTCAGATGAAGGTGGGTATCCAGCCTTTAAAACATTAACATAAAAGTCCTTTGCCTTCCAAGGTGAATTTAAATGATATTTCTCTCCTCCATAATTTACTGTTAAGCCAATTGGAACATCCCATCTGTATTGAATTTGTCACAAGTTTTTTCTATCTCTTAACATCTTGGAAGGAATTTCTTTCAAAACAATTATTTCTTTTCCATCTGCTTGAAGCTTATTTTTGTATGAGGCTTGTAAAATATCATTTCTAATCCTCCTGGATGTGAAGTAAATCACCACATCTCTTGGCAACTGTTTTTGTCTTGCCACCCAGGAGTTAACCCTATAAATTTTGTCAATCTGAATTGCAATATGTTCTGGTCTTTCTTCAATTATCACTGATAGGGCTTCAGCACAGATATCTCTTAAGTTTTCATGACTATTTTCTTTCAGCCCTCTCGGCCTCAAAGCAAATTCCATTGATCTGTATTGCATCATAATTAGCTCCTCATCCACCTTTTCTGTTTTGGCCCCAATCTCTCCAACTTTATTTTCCAAATTCAAATTAGCCTCATTGATTTCTTCTACTCTATCCTCCAATTCAACAATGGATTTTGACAATCCTGAAACAGCTGCAATAATATCTTCTCTAATTTCATCATGTTTCTGTTCCACAACATCTTTAATTGCTTTTATTTCTTCTGCAAATTCTTTAAATTTTCCATCTATGATTGTTGTTTGATCATTCATGGCTGCAGTTTAACTAAGCATAGCTTCCCTTATGAACTCCTTAAGATCTTTCAAGGAGGTCTCCTGACTCTGTGTTTCCACCGGATGTTGTACTTTCTGTATCACCACTGGAGAACCTCCTCCACTCTTGGGAGCCACTTTTTAACTTGTTTAGCAGCCATCTTTAATCAGCAAAAGAAAAGGGGGAAAAAATTCTTTTCTTATTCTTCTAAACTTGCCAAAACCTCTTTGCACAATACTTCCAATAATTTGCAATTTGTCAAATAAAATAGTCCCTCTTCTATTTTCAACAAGTTCACAAGCCGGCAGCTGTATCTTTAAAAGCGCAATTCACCAAAGGCACTTTCAATTCCTACTTTCACTTTCACAGCCAGTTCAAAAGTGCCATCTTTAAGCCTCCATTCATAAAGTTTCCATTCACAACAAAGTAACCTTGGAGTTAGGTATAGATACTTGCGAATAATTGTCCCTCTGCTTCCGCTCCATCTGCTACTGTAATCAATTGTTTCTCTTTTGAAGGCAGAGTTGGTCACGATGTCTGGTTCTGTGCAAACAGAGTCATCCCGGATTCAGAGCTTCAGCGGGCGAAGAGGGGGGCTCTCACCCTCCAAGCCCCTGGAATTATTCCAGGGACTTTCGGGGAGCTCTACCCGCGCCCACCGGCTCTCCACACCTTCTTCTCCTGAAGGTGAGGATTAGAAGCCATCAGACAGCCGATTAGTGCTGTCAAAATGGCTTTGACGAAATCATGGGGCTGGCGGTCTAAAAAGACCATCCACAATGATGGCAGTGCCAACCGGAAGTCGGCAGTCTGAACTTTCTGATGCAGAAAGAACATTCTTTGTTGTGCTTTTTTGATGATGTTTTGATGTTAGCTGTCCATTTTAGATCTTGCGATATGGTAGAACCTAGAAATTTGAAGGTCTCTATTGTTGATATTGTGTTGTCTAGTATTGTGAGAGGTGGAAGTATGGAAGGGTTTCTCCTAAAGTCTACCACCATTTCTACAGTTTAGAGTGTTTTTTTAATTCCAGATTGTTCCGGTAGCACATGAGGCTAGTTCAGTGGTTCTCAACCTTCCTAATTCCGCGACCCTTTAATACAGTTCCTCATGTTGTGATGACCCCCAACCATAAAATTATTTTTGTTGCTACTTCATAACTGTAATTTTTTACTACCGGTTCTGTGGGTGTGGCTTATTTTGTGGGCGTGGTTGGAGGTCATGTGACTGGGTGGGCATGGCTAGCTGGTCATGTGACTGGGTGGCCATGGCTAGCTGGTCATGTGACTGGGTGGCCATGGCTATGTGTATAGGGACTACTCAGAGGGCTGAAAAAAGTCATTTATGACAGGTCCTCACACTTTTGACTGGTCCTCACACTTATGACCATTCTTACATTTATGCCGGTGCAGCATTCTTAACAACCATGTCACTCATTTCACAACTGCTTCTCTTCACCATGGTGATAAGATAGGACAAAAACGTAAAATGTGAGGACAGTCGTAAGTTCGAGGACTAGTCAAAAGTGCGAGGACCAGTCAAAAATAACTTTTTCAGCCCTCTGAGTAGTCCATGTGCATAAAAGGATACAGCAATAGAGAGGGATGAAGGAAGGGAAGGAAAATTAGAGTAGGAGTGAGGGTAAGAGAGGGAGGAAGAGAGGAGGAGAAGGAGAAAGGAAGAGGAAGTAGGGAGGAGAAGAAGAGGGGGAAAGAGAAAGTAAGAAGGAAAGAAAAGAGAGAGATGGTAGGTTTGACGAGAAAGATTGCTGTACAATAAAAAAGATGAAAGGGAAGAAAACCAACCCCAAACAAATATAAAGATATTAAGATAAAGAATGAATTGTTAAACTTTAAAGAATAAAAGAGAACAAATATGAATAAATAGCAATAATTAGAAACACACATACAAACATACAATGTATTTTCTTTGAGCAGAGTATATGGCCGGGTCACAAATTTAAACAGTGTTTAGTCATTTCAATTAAATTTACAATTTCTATATTTCCTTTTTGCCATATTTATTCTTCATCTATTTTTTAAAAAAACCAATATTACCCTTCATCCTCATCTCTAATCTTAATCAAATTTGATTTTTCCCTTCTATTCTATATTATACCCCTTCGCATTGTCATCTATTTTTATATCCATCCTCACATTGGTTAATTATGTAATACAGTTTAATACAAATTCAAGATTTTAATATAAATCAATTAGTTATATAACTATCTTTTTTGTATATTAATCAATATGAACATGAATATTCCAATTATTTCCATGCAATCCAATTTCTTACAAATCAATTAATTATATTTACCAATAATAATAAACCAATAATTTCCTCCATATATTCCTCCAAACCACAACTTAACCATTTCTGCTTTCAACACAATATACAATTAATAGTATCTCAATTATTACAATTCCCTAGTTAAATAGAGCTTTTTTTCTTTTTTGTTTTAAAATCTTGAACCTCGTCTTTTGCTCTAAATTTTCCATTGTTTGCAGTTTGTTAAAGGGATGGATCTTACCAAATGACTCAGGACACAAGATGATTCTTCAATCAATTCTTTATTTAGGCCTTAGTTGAGTTTAGGCCTATTCAATATCTCAGGTACTGACCTCTTGACCTTCCTTTACAGGTACACATCTGGAAAAGCACATGCTCCACATGGAGGAGGACCCTTTATACCCGGGGGGAGGAGCCAGAAGGTAAGGAGTGGCAATGGGGTTGATGGGATACGTGGTAGGTGGGTTAACCCTTGCATGACTGGGGCTCAGTTGTTACAATGAAGATAGGCATTTACCTTGACAAAACCCCCTCTAAATGCCTAACTGAATACATATACACAATTTATGAGTACATACAGATTATTCACATGGGTTACATATAAACACAAATTTTAGACCTGAGGTATGAGTGCTGTTTGAGTGGTAAGGGTTTCGTTAATATATCTGCTGTTTGCTCTTTGGTGTCACAATGCACAGCTCTAATGAAACCTAATTAGGTAAACTGTCTGACATGTTTGCATTTTATATCAATGTGCCTTGACCGTTGCCCTATGGCATCGGCCTTTGATATTTCTATCGCAGCTTTGTTGTCCTCGTGTATTATTATGGGGTAGGATGGTTCTCCCCAAATGTCGCTTAGTAAGTCGTCAAACCATATCAGATTATTGGTGGCTTTGGACAGACAGACGAACTCTGCCTCTGTGGTAGAGGTGGCCACAAGTTTCTGTTTCCCAGCGTACCAATGGATGGGGCTACCATTGAGAAATAGTACATAGCCTGAAGTACTCTTTCTACTCTGAATATCCCCCGCCCAATCAGCGTCGGCAAAGCACGTTAGTTCTGGTTTTGTGGTTATTGTTGGTTCAAGGCAAAGCTATGCATCGATGCTGTGTTTGAGATACCTGAGTAACCTCTTAATGGCATCCCAATGGAAAGAAGTGGGTTTGCTCACATGCCGGGATAATAGATTGACTGCCAAGGCGATGTCGGGCCTGGTCCAATTGGTGATGTATAGGAGCGAACCTATTGTGGACCTGTACAATTGATTATCTTTGAAAGGTTCGTATTCGCCATACATGTTCTTCAGGAAGACTGGTTGCATAGGCGTGTCACTGGGTTTCGCCTCAGACATGTTGCATTTAGAGAGTAGTTCTGTGATTTTTTCTTTTTGTGAAAGTCTATATCCTTTGTCAGTTTTTGTTACGTGGACCCCCAGGTACTTGTTGATTTTGCCTAGCGACTTCAGGGAGAAATGACTTCCTAACTCAGTGGCGAATTTCTCACATCTATCCCTATGCTTGCCTATGTACAAGATATCGTCAATGTAGACGAGTATGCCTTCGAATGAATTATTTTCTTTCTTTGTGAAGAAGCACTTATCAGCTGAAGTGGCAGTAAAACCCATGGAGTTGAGGGCTTTGGCTAGGCAGTCGTACCACCTTTTTCCAGATTGTTTAAGTCCATATAAGCTCCTTTTTAAGAGCCAGGTGCAGTTCCCTCCTTCGTTAAAACCTGGGGGTGCCTTAACATATATCTCCTTATCCAGTTCGGCATGGAGGTATGCGGTCTGTACATCAAATTGAAATACTTCAAACCTCAACGCGGTTGCCATGACCAACGCACTTTTAACACTTTCAGCCCTGACAGTGGGTGAGTAAGTGTCTGTGTAGTCCTCCGGGTATTTTTGGGCAAACCCTTGTGCTACCAACCTGGCTTTGTATAAGGTCTTGTCGTTTTCCAGCTTTTTAACCTGGAGTACCCATTTTGTCCCAATGGGTTTCTTGTTTTCAGGCACTTGGGCTGGTGAATACACATTTAGGTCTTTTAGGCTATCCATCTCTTTTTTCATGGCTATTTCCCATTTCTCCCTCTCCTCATGTGGAAGTTTTATTATGTCCTCGTAGGAGTTGGGTATGGTATTGTCACTTTGCAAGGTCATCACGTAGTCCTCTAACCTTTTGGGTAATTTATTTCTATTTTCTCTTATGGGCCGGCTTGGGGTTGTGTCTGCTTCGTGCATGCGCCCAGCCTCTTTGTCTGTTAGGCAGTCAATTTTTAGAGTGGGGTGTCCCTCTTTCCATCCCCTGTGCATGCTTTAAGGCATTTTGATTTGTCCAGATTAGCCCCCTTTGGTTGTGTTATGGCTGGTTCAATTCTCTCCTGGTTTTGGTTGTGTGTGACTCTGTTGTAGGGTATTTCATTGGAGTGGAGTCTGGACCAGTTGGAATTTTCGTGGAAGTTGGCAGATCTGGATACTATAAACCTATTGTTATTATCTATAAATCTGTAGCCCTTAGTCCCTGGTTCGTATCCTATGAACCTCAACCTTTTGGATATTTTATCTCCCTTTCTCCTCAGTTGTTTGGGAATGTGGACATCTGCTGGGACACCAAATGTTCGTAGGTGTGATAGATTTGGTTTTCTTTTGTATAGCATCTCATATGGTGTGTTGTTGATGGAGCTTGACCAGTCTATTAAGGGTGTAGTTTGGACTACAATGCTTCGGACCAAAAAGATTGTCTTAGTCCAGCATCCTCCAATACACACCTCATCATAGTTTGGAGTACTCCGTTCTTTCTTTCTGAAACCGCATTTTGGAATGGCGAAAAAGGCGAAGTGGAGTAATGCACTATGCCTTGTTCCCTTAACCACCTCGGAAATTCCTTTGCCATGAATTCTGATCCCCTATCAGTCATTATCTGTCTTATTCTGATGTTATGCTGTAATTCTATCCTTTTGTGGAATTCCTTGAATTTTTGCGGTACCTCATTTTTATGCCTAAGTGAGTAGACGTACCCATATCTGCTATAGTTGTCTACAATGTTTAGAAAAACTCTTTTCTTATGTTTTATAGAAGGTTTCAGGGGGCCTACAATGTCCATATGTACCAGTTGGAATGGGGATTCTGTGGTTCTCTCTGATTTTCTGGGCCTGGCTTTTACCTTAATTTTTGAGCGCTTACAAAGTGAACATTCCAAATAATTAACACAGTTCTTTACTTTAAGCCCTTCGGTACAATCAGGCATTTTCTTTACAACAGGAAAGCTAATGTGCCCTAGCCTCCTATGTAGGAGGTGTGCACAATTATCATGCATAGGTTTACCAATGTAGATGGAGTTCTTACTAGATTTCTCAACCTTGTCATTCCCCGAATTTACTTCCTCAGACCCTGAGTTTCTTTCACTCTCATTTAGTGCGCTTGTGTTAATGCTTCCTTTGTTGGGTGAAAAATAAGGTAGTCCCTCTAGTATAGTCACTTCTCCGACCTCTTTCCCTTCTCTAATTAAATGGGCCTCCCCTTCTCTGAATACTATTTCGCTGTCTGTGTCCCATGTGAGTTTAGTGGTGGACAGTACATTATGAGGTATCTCCGGTACGTACAATACCCCCTCTATTTTCCCAACTTGTGGTATGTGTATGATCCCTTTCCCTACCACTTGAACACTGCTTTGGTTAGCTACTTTTAGCCTGAAGTCTGCTTTGTTGAGTGTGCTGAATAGTTTAGGGTTATACGTTGTGTGATCTGTGGCTCCCGAATCTAGAAGCCACATGTTTTCCCTTGCCTCTGGTTCACTTCCTGAATCATCACACTTGAAGCCATACACATGCCCTGAATAGCTGTCTCTAGAACTGTCCCTATGCTCTTGTGACCTTCTGGGGTTGGGGGACCACCCACGCTCTCTCCCTTTGAATGTTCTATGCTCTGGGGATTGTTTCCTTCTACGTTCTGGTGAATGTCTCCCTCTATAATCGTTGTGCCTCCTGTCTCTGTTGTTTCTAGGGCAGTCTCTTTTTAGGTGGTTCCTAGAACCACAGTTAAAGCATTCAGGGATGTTTCTAGCTCTATCCTGGAAGTCAACCCTCTTTATGGGTCTGGGTTCCATTCTGGATAGATGACGGTCCCTTCTCAGGCTGTCCTCAGCTATTAGCCTATTTGTGAGTGTGCCTAGGGATAGGTGTTCTAAATTTAGGCTATCCAGCTGGATCACAAAATTATCCCAGCTGCTGTCTAATGAATTGATGATGATGCTCATCATGCTTTCATCTGTTATCAATTCCCCTCTTTGCATGAGTTCAGCTCTGGTGGCATTTAATTTGAGAATGTGCTCACTCATGGTAATCCCTGCCTTGTGTCTGGCAGAGTAAAACTCCCTGGAAATCCTTGTAGTTGTTGCCCTGCTCTGACTGTAGAACAAGTTGTATAGCTTTTGCATTACCTCAGATACAGTAAAATTGTCACCAATAGTGGGATACATAGTTGTGGGAATGGAAGTTAACAATAATGTAAAAGCTTTATGATGCAGGCAGTCAATTTCTAGTGACCAAGGCTTTGGTGGGGGGTTATTAATCAGGAAAAACACATTTTCTTTCATGAAGGCAACCTGCAACTGCTGGCTCCATTCCACTAGGTTCCCCCCATCTGCCTGTAATTTTTGTAAATTAATGTTCATTAGCCCGGAATGGTTGCAATTGCTACTCACAGAATGTAGCTGTCCATGGTCCAGGATGTGATTGAACTCGCAATAAGGCTGGGGTATGGTTGAGATAAGTCTGAACTGACTTGTCTCTATGTTCACAGTTTTTTTCATTGCAGGTGGCAACTGCGCATGTGTGAAGTTCATTCTGCGTTGGATCTCGCCGGGTGAGGAGCTCCTGTCCAGGGCTCCTAGCTGGAGGCCCAGGCCTGCTGGCTGAAGGTCGCCTCTATGTGACCTGGGCCGGGCGCTGAGTCCTTGGATCTCCCTCCACGCTGCTGGTTCTTCTCCGGATGATCGGCTGGAGGCAGCAGACGACAGTTGGGTCCTCCATAGGCCCAACGGTGGATCAGCGGCAGCGGCGGCGGCGGACGATCCCGATGCATGTGGGCTGGATCCCAGATGCGGTGCGAATCCCGGCGGTGGATACTGGAACGGTAGGTATCTGGCCTGGTCTCCCTCGGTTGCGGTTAGGGCTGTTGTCGGGCGGCAGGGCTCGATCGGTGTTCATCGCGTAGGTAGCGGATCGGTCATTGTAGGTTGGTAGTTGTTGTTGACAGTGGCTGGCCTTTCGTTTGCCCCAAGTCCTTCGTGGGCTTCTTCAGGGCTAACGTTTTGTGCTGTAGGCCTGGTGGTGGTGTTGGGGCCTAGCACGGCAGCCAGTATCTCTAGGGCCCCTTCGATCTCTAGTTCGGTCGGTGGGCCTCGGTTGTTCGGTGGTCGTTGCTTGGGGTTGCCCCTGGGTTGTCCCTCGTCCATTTCAGGGTTCAGATTTTTTCGCGCCATCGAATTCGAACCCTGGGCTCCCATTGGTTGCTGGCCATTTAAAGATGGCTGCCAGGAGGATGGCGCGAAATTGAATGCGGCTGGCTCTGGGTCATCCGACTGAGCCAGCCTCTCTCCAGTTGAAGCGTTGGTACCTTGGGTTAGCTCCGGTGACCTGATTGCTGCTCCGCGGTTCCTGAGGAGACCTTGCAGTTTCGCGAGCAGGTCTTCCTCATCTGTAGGTGTCTCCATAAGTTTCAGGATGGATTCCCTGAGCCGGTTCTCCTTTTGCGGGGTTCTTAGTTCGAGGTCTCTCGTCTCGAGTTGTACCTCATCTTCTCCCAGTGAGTCCATGTTCTGGTGGCACTCACCCTCGATTTCAATGGTTCTTGCTGCAGCTCCTTTGGGGGTGAGCTGCGCTGCCATCTGTCTGGTTACTGATCTCGTGTTTACTCTATTTTTCTTTTCAGGGTAAACAGCTGGCTCAGTCATCGTTGGAGTCACAGGTAACCATCCTCTGCTACCATTTGTTAAAGGGATGGATCTTACCAAATGACTCAGGACACAAGATGATTCTTCAATCAATTCTTTATTTAGGCCTTAGTTGAGTTTAGGCCTATTCAATATCTCAGGTACTGACCTCTTGACCTTCCTTTACAGGTACACATCTGGAAAAGCACATGCTCCACGTGGAGGAGGACCCTTTATACCCAGGGGGAGGAGCCAGAAGGTAAGGAGTGGCTATGGGGTTGATGGGATACGTGGTAGGTGGGTTAACCCTTACATGACTGAGGCTCAGTTGTTACAATGAAGATAGGCATTTACCTTGACACAGTTTTACACCTACCTTTTTTGGTGAGGAAAAAGAAAAAGAAATCTCTCTTTGCCTCATTTTGTCACCTTGCAGCAAAGACCCTGCTTTACTTTCAGTTTCGCTTTTCAGCAAAGCTAGGGGGAAAAATCTGCACCTCTTTGCAGCTAGCAACAGAGCCCTGCGCAAAACAGCTGAGAGCAAATCAGCTGAGAGTCGGGAGGCTGATCAAATCAATTTATGGTAATTAACCTATGCTGAAGCTGAAAGGGGCTGTTTTTTTGATTTTTGCAGGCACCGGTCTACTCATTTGTTTTCTTTTAACACTGATCAGCCGTAGGGCGGCCCTTTGAAGCCCTGCGGCAAAAATTTAAACAGTTTTTTTCCTTCTAGCCATCAGCTGGGACTCAGCAGCCAGCAATAGATTGGGAGTGGGTGGGGTAAGCGAATGGCGACCAGCGATCCAACAGAGGCAGAGGGTGAGGGTGAGTGAAGGCATGGGGGGGGCGGGAGAGAGCTTTGGTGACCCCTGTGAAATGGCCGTTCGACCCCCCCAAAGGGGTCGTGACCCCCAGGTTGAGAACCGCTGGGCTAGTTGTTCAACCTCCCATCTGTATGCGGATTCATTATTGTCTCGAATGAGACCGATCACTGTTGTGTCATCTGCGAACTTCAGTAGTTTAACAGATGGATAGTTAGAGATGCAGTCATTAGTATACAGAGAGAAGAGAAGTGGGCACACAAGAGGACACAGCCTTGGAGGTCCCTGTGCTAATTGTACAGGTATCTGATGTGATTTTGCTTAGCTTCACCTGCTGCTTCCTGTCTGTTAGGAAGCTTATGATCCACTTACAAGTGTGTTCAGGTACCTGTAGCTGGTTTAGCTTAGTTAGAAGAGTGTCTGGAATGATGATATTGAATGCTGAACTAAAGTCTACAAAGAGGACCCTTGCGTAGGTCTTTGGAGATTCAAGATGTTGTAGAATGTACTGCAGAGCCATATTAACAGCATCATCTGTTGATCTATTTGCTCGGTATGCAAATTGCAAGAGGTCTAACAACGGATCCGTGATGGTTTTCAAGTGGGACAGCACTAGCCTTTCAAAGGTTTTCATGACTACAGATGTTAGAGCAACTGGTCTGTAGTCATTCAGTTCCTTGATGGTGGGCTTCTTCAGCACTGGGATGATAGTAGAGCATTTGAAGCAAGAAGGAACATAGCACATCTCTAGCAATTTATTGAAGATTCGAGTGAAGATGTGGGCCAATTGGTCAGCACAGACTTTTAAGCTAGAAGAAGTTATCTTGTCCAGGCCTGGAGCTTTTCCTGGTTTTTGTCTGTGAAATAGGTCTTGCCCTTCCTTTTCTATGATCACTAGGGTTTGTGAACCCAATGGGATGGGGTCAGTTGTAGGAGGCTTGGCTGTTGTTGGTGTGTTTGAGATGGGGGTTGAGGAGATAGGTGGCTGTAGTTTCCTTTCAAACCTGCAGTAAAACAAGTTTAGGTCATCTGCCAGATGTTGATTTCCTTCAGCCTGGGAAGGAGGTTTGCCGTAGCCGGTGATATTTTTAAGATTTTCCACATGTTTGCTGGTTCATTTGTTGAGAACTGATTCTTTAGCTTTTCAGAGTAGCAGCTATCCTATAACAGCTATCCAGGGTTCTGTACTAAGGACTCCGTGGTTTATTTCCATCTCTTATCTCTAGCAAATCAACAACCCAAACTTCCCACAAAAGAATTTTTGTAAGCACATTATTCACATTATAGTAACCCAGAACTCCAAAAAGAGGAAACAGACTACATATACAACTTTGTCCAATGCAACAAATCTCACACTACTTCATTTTAAAAATGCCTAGATAGATAACCTATTACAACAAACGTCACAGCCCTTGAAAAGAATCACTATTCCAATCATCAAAAAGATATTTGAAACTGAGTACAATTCCTTTTGGTATCACCATAGCCCAGAAAGCAACAAAATTACTCCAGAACATTCTAAGCAAACCTAAAGACCAAATAATCAAAGGAGTCAACATATGAGTCATTTAAAGCATACAAAGTAAGAATTGTGACAGCCACTAAGTATGGCAGAGAGGTCAAAAATTGGCAGAACACACCCACAAGAATCAACTGAGAATCAAAAATGTGATGCCAATTCCTTAGTCTCTCAATAAATAGACAAATCCAACCACTATTTCTACTGGGAAGTTATTGACATTTTAGAGCAAGCCAAATCTAAAAATACTAGGGAATTCCTGGAAGCTTGGCATTCTGACTAATCAACTATCAGTAGGCACAGAGGGATAATGGTCATTAACATATATACAGTAGATATAAAAGTCTGCATTATTGTACATTTTTATTGTTATTTCCCCCCTAAGAGTTTTCAGTTTAGTTTTTCAATTGAATTGCACAGCTTATATGCTAAAAGAAGATGCTTTCATTTATAACCCTTGTTTCTATATGTCTGTGGAGATTTTCAGTCATCCAAGTCATGGTTGTCCCAAAGGTGCTTTTTTAAAAGGCAACTGGACTTTGTTTTTCCTTGAAGACATTTTGCATCTCATCTAAGAAGCTTCTTCAGTTCTGACTGTTCTGATTGAAGAGTCAGAACTGAAGAAGCTTCTTGGATGAGAATTGAAATGTCTTCAAGGAAAAAGAAAGGCCGGTTGCCTTTTGAAAAAGCATCTTTAGGACAACCTTGTTTCTATAGCCAAATCTTAACTGTGTGTGATTAAAATTCTAATCCCATCCTACTTCTATATCTCCCTCCTTAACTTCCTTCTCAAAGCTGATTTAGACTATATTCTGGTTAGGCACAGGGATTCTGATTATATTAATGGCAGGAGTTCAAAGTGTCACTGAATTGTGATCATTAGCTTGCCAGTGAATATATTAAATACAAAATAGCCATTTTTTCTAAGAGAATTGGATGGGGAAGAAAGCAATTTCATTTATTTTCTTTTTCATCATAAGTCTAACAGGGCATTCAATAATGAACAACCTTCTCCATCTCCCGTCTTTCCTTTTCTCCCTATCTACCTTTAAGCAAAATTTAAATTTTGTCACCCATCTTATCCCTGAATTCATTTTATACTGTAAGTATATACATATTTTCTAAGAAGTAAGTCTTACTGAATTCAGTAACAGAAATGAGGAAATTGCACGGGTTGTTGGACTGAACTGCTTCTCACAAAAAAATTCTGGGTCAAGGGATCACAATATTAGGAGTGCGTAAGGATCAGCTTCTCACCCACCTTTCCAAGAAAGTATGAACTCTTGAGAACTTTTGTTGTGGCTCCGACCTCCGAGCCCATCGTATCAGAGGAAGAAGGCTACGAACATGAAGGAGAGAAGCCGGCCAGGCCTCCCTCTCCCGGCCCCTCCTCTCTGGCAATTCCTCAGGTGTCGGCCAAAGGAGAGGAGATTGGCCAGGAGCCAGGTGTCTCCGAGCTGTTGGAGAGTGATGAGGGAGACAAGTTGTGGCTGGATCCATGCCAGCGTTGCGTGCTAAATAGTCACAGCAGATGAGGAGGCGTGCCAGAGATTGAGCTGAGTCACTGGACCACACCCCACAGGCTATATAAGGGAGGGTGATGGCCATTCCAGCTCTGTGACGGACAAAGCAAAAACTCTGGTGAATCACTTGCACTTCTGGACGAACAACGCCTCATCTGTTGTGGGTTTCTGTTACTGGACTACTTCAAACTGTCTGTATTTTTGTGTTATCTGGTGGAGGAACAACCCCTCCTTCTTGGAGTAAAAGCTCTTGGCAGGCAGCTGCTGCGTTGCTGCCAAATTTTGATAACGAACCTTTGACTGTTTTGGAACAATTATTTAACCCTTTGGGGTGGGTGTTTGTGCGTGTGGGAGATGGGGACAGAACAACTTTGTATTTCAAAAGGAACCTTTTATTGAAAGGGATGAAAGCAAGTCAAAACTCAAAGCAGGCTCTGGGATCCCTCAGGGCATGCAATTCAGGATAAAGGAAATTAGGAACCCCCTCCCCACCTTCTGATGTGGATTCTGACCAATCCGCTGGTGTGAAGATGAATTGTACCAGCCTCTCTGAGAAACAGATATGAAGAGCTTCTCAGGGTCATCTTACAATCCACTCATTTCCCCCCCCCCTTCCCTTTCATTTCCCGAGGTGTGAGAATTCTCCAGGCATTCCTGGCACCAGGCAACAGTTGTAAATCAGGTTAAAGTTTATACAAAGAGGATCAGGCAACAAATTGGATACTTAGGACACATAGGAAAAGAACTAAATGTGACAACTCCAAATCCCCCCCCCCCCACTTCTTCAACGAAGAATGGCAGATACACAGATCAGAGTGTATCAGAGTGTCTGATTGGCTAAAATATTTTGACATTTTAACAGAATAGCAGAATTGGAAGAGACTTTGGAGATCTTCTAGTCCAACCGCTTGCTCAAACAGAAGAGCTTATACCATTTCAGACAAATGGTTGTCCATTCTCTTCTTAAAAGCCTCCATTGATGGAGCACTCACAACTTCTGTAGGCAAGCTGTTCCATTAGTTAATTGTTCTCATTGCCAGGAAGTTTCTGCTCATTTCTAGGCTGGTTCTGTCCTTGATAAATTTCCTTTCATTGTTTCTTGTTTTGCCTTCAGATGCTTTGGAGAATAGATTGACCCTCTTTTCTTTGTAGCAGAGGTGTCCAAGCATTGCAATTTTAAGACTTGGGGACTTTTCAACTCCCAGAATTCCATAGCCAGTCATGCTGTCTGAGGAATCCTGGGAATTGAAGTCCACAGGTCTTAAAGTTGCCAAGCCTGGACAACCCCTGATTTAAGAGATATGATCAGATCCTTTTGGACTTTTTTTTTAATTAAAAAGTTTTACAAACAAAATTAAACATTTCCCCCCTCCCCCCACACCCTTTCATATTTTTAATAAAACACCTTTACATCACTTTAACATTCCAAATTTTACCCCTGTGTTTAAATACAATTTAAAGTGATATTTAAACAACCCCAACTTCTCAATTATGTTTACATTATATAAAATCTTTCCCCCCACACACCCAACCCATCCCACCCCTCCCTTGACTTCCCAAAGCAGTAGCAGAGTATTACAAACAAACATAAACATATACTAAAATAAGCTAACATACTAAAAAAAAAATTCAAAATTACCCAAAACTCATTTAACTCCCCTAATTAAATTTTATCAACCTCCCTGGAAATACAAATAACAAAAAAAAGAGAAGAAAGAAAAAAAAACACCAATAAAAAAAGGGAAAAAAAAGAATGAGAACCAAAAACAAAATCCTAAACAAATTTCCTGCCTTCCTCCCACACCTTATTTTCAACTTCTATATTAAAGCCTTAATTTTTAATCATTCTTTATACTTGTTAAAGTTATGCAAATATGTATATATATATATATATATATATATATATATATATATATATATATATGCATAAGTTTAAAATTATTCATTTACAACAGTAATACAACTAAAGTTATTATCCCTCTTTTTAACTTAAACGTTTCTTACTAAAGAAAAAACAAAAGGAAAAAGGAAGGAAAAAGCAAACCCCTTTAAACCCTTATAATTGTTAGGATTTTTAAAATAACTTTAAAATTATACATTTCCAACAATAAAAAAAGCTAAAGTTATTATCCATTTTTTAAACTTGTCAAAATTAAACATTTTTTACCCAAAAAGAAAAAAAAAACCAAATCCCTTAAACCTTTTAAAAGAGTAACTTTAAAATTATACATTTACTATTTTACATTTCCAACAATAATAAAGCTAAAATTATTAATCATCTCCTTAACTTATTAGAGTTCAACATTTTTCCCAAAAGAAAATGAAAAGAGACAAACCCCTTACACCCTATATCTCATATTATTATTATTATCTTTTTTCTCTTTTTTTTCTTTTCTCTAATTTCTTTTCTTTTAAAAAGAAAAAAAAATCAATAAAACTTCTTAAATCATTACAAATGTAAATCCCCAAGCTTCCGGAGGGTAGCCAACATTCTTTAATTTAACCACTATAATAATAAGGAAAAGAGGAAAAAACAAAACAAAACATTATCCTTTATACCTATGAAACATCCATAACCTTTAAAACCATCAAAAATAAAAGTCTTGCAATTTTTTTCTTTTTTTTAAATTTCTTCCAGTCTCTTGTTAGCCACAATTCTGTCCCCCTTCCTTCTGACCCTCCTGACAATTTCTTAAAATTGTCCTGAGGTTGAAATATCATAAAAAATCCCTTCAAGTTTGTTGTCTTGTCCCTTAACTTGAATTTATAGTCCTGTTTCCACCATTTCTTGCTTGTATAATCCAGCAGACCTCTGTAACCCTGATTCCACCATTTCTTCCTTATATAGTCCAGCAGATCCTTCCTTTGTGTGGCAGACCTCAAATTAGCAAATAAATCCTCCTCTTGTAATAATTTATTCAGTTGCTGTTCTTCCAAAGAAAAATGTAAAATATCCACCACAACTTCCATTTGTACCAAGTCTCCCAGCATACAGATCCCTGCAGCTTGTATTTCAATCTGTAAATTCTGTAAATTCTGCTGTATAATATCTTGTGGATTCCCCAGCAGCACTTCATTATCAGACTTCTGTTCATTTAAAACCAACAAATTAAAAATAATAGTGTCTGAAAGTTCTTTAAAAATCTTTGCAATTTCAATTCGAATATCTTTTATTTTTAAAAGTCCAGCTTCAGCCATTATTTCAGCTTTTACTTCCATTCCAGCTCCAGTCTAAACGTTTTTCTGTAGGTCTTTGTCTGCTACAAATGTAACAGGCTCTAACAATCACTTTCACTAGACACCATTTTTTTCTAACAGTTTACCCGGAGTTAAAGATTAAACAGTCCCAATTTACACTCTCCTGCTCTGCTTAGCCAGCTTCATGATTCCAATTCAGAAAGTAGAAGAAAAAAATTTCAAAATCCAGAATCTTAGAATATTACCCCGAATGTTTTTAATTGCTTGGTGTGGTCGCGCCATTTCGCTCTGCATCAGCAGAGGCGTTCCAGGTCCGGAGCTGCTTGGCTGGCTTCTGGGGAGCTCCTCTTCTTCGCACCCCAGGATTTTTCCTGGGGGGCTTTGAGGAGCTCTACCCCCACCAGCCTGCTCTTCGGTCTCCCCTTTGCATGGGGAGAACCTTTTTGAATCTCCCGACAGCGCTGAACAGCTGTTCGGGGGTTCTTACGAAACCAGGAAGCGGGCACCTAATCCTAGGTGTCTTCAACCAATGCGGAGCCACCGGAAGTCCTCAGATCCTTTTGGACTTTTGAAAGACTTTGGTGGATACTGTGTCCAATCAGCAAAGTCATTGAAAGTCAATGCCAGCATACTAATTTATTGCTAATTATGTTAACCTATGGGCAGGGGAAGGGGGTGGGGAACCACATTTCTTGCGAATGAGTTCAGGAACTTCCAAAAGGGTCTATGCAGAGATATGTAAGTTCACCATCAGCTGCCGTTTCTCATCTTGAATATTTCCAAAGGCAATTCTTCACCTGCCCTGAGCAGAGCCTTGTCTGAAAAATCCATGAATTCTTTTCCAGGGATTGTTTAATGCTTAATCTATACAACAGACCATCCTACAGAAAAGTTTCCTTAAAAAGAACATTCAGGATCATAGCAGCAATACTTAAGTGGATCAAATATGATTGATTTCAGGGAGCATATGTTTTTCTAAATTGTATTTTCTGTTCCAATTTCAGGGTTGTGACTGCTTCAACCATTTCAAAATCACCTTCCTAGTTTTACTAGAGAATTTTATGGAAGCTATCTTACAGCTGACCAAAATATTACCTATTTGATGGCAAAATTTTGCTGCTTAGCAACATGGTTATATTCTGAGAAAATCACAGTCGAGGGATGGAATGATTATCTTCAGAGGTGGCCTTGCTTACACACACAAAATGCAATACGCTTTATTAGTTTTATTTATCATATCAGATTTCTGATCAAATGACAACAGTAACGTTTTGATTTCATTTCATTTGATTCCTGTGAATCAAATCCTTTCTGAATACACATTAATTGCATTTACACCAAGATTTACAGGCTCTACTAAAACTCAAAGTAGTTTAAAATAAGCTAAAGCAATAATGTACCCTATGTTAATTATGTAGGCAGTCCAAAGGCCCAAATACATGGTGGAACAAGAACATTTTGGGACTGTCTTGAAGGCTAAAAAGTTGAATGCCTTTTTTTTTCTAGGAAAAAGATCTTCTCAAGGACAAGGGCAGCCTTCATTTGACTCTTCTCATTACTATCTGAAAATACACACATTAACCTAATTCAGGAAAAACCCATGCCTCATACTACGCCTCATACAGGCCTATTAAGGACTATAAATCAAGGACTATCTGTCATTATAATACAGATAGTCCTTGACCTATGGCCACAGTTGGGACAATGACTTCCATTGCTAAGCCACACCCAATATTATGACCTTTTGCCATGGTTGTCAAGTGAATCCACGTGGTTCTTAAGTGAAGTATATGGCTGTTAAGCAAATCAGGTTTCTCTTACTAACTCTGCTTGTTGGAAACTGGCTAGGAAGGTTGCAAACAATGATCAAGTGACTATAGTATGCTGCAACTATTGTAAATCCATGCTGGTTGTTGCCAAGGGCCCAAATTTTGATTATGTGACCACAAAAACTACAACAGCCAGGAGCCTTTGGTGGGTTAGTGGTTAGAATGCAGTATTGCAGGCTAACTCTGCCAACTGCCAGCAGTTTGATCCTGACCAGCTCAAGGTTGACTCAAGTCTTCCATCCTTCTGAGGTCAGTAAAATGAGGACCCAGATTGTTGGGGGCAAGATGCAAAATATTGTAAACTGCTCAAAGAGGACTGTAAAACACTGTGAAGTGGTATATAAATCTACAGTAAGTGCTCTTGCTAACAATCACAAGTGAGAGGACCAATTGTAAATAACTTTTTTCAGTACTGTCGTAACTTTGAATAGTTACTAAATGAATGGCTATAAGCCGAGGACTACTGGTAATTCCTGACACCATCTCATACAGTATTTTCTGCTCTACTCTCATTCCATTTTTCTTGCATGACTCAGCCTATGCATTATGGAAACTACTGCTGAGATGAAAGGTGTCTTTACTTAGCACTTTCTTCCTTCATTTCATTCTTTTGAAAACTCAAAGCCTTCAGAAATTGGCCTGAACTAAGCAGTTGGCTAATTAACCTATTTGGAGAGAGACCTGGGAGAGGAAGTGGGGGGCTGGTTCCTCCGTATCCCATTCGCTTCTTCAAATTACAGTAGCTCCTTGAAAGCATCTGCTCTCTCTTCATCCACAATTCTATCTGGACTGCACAGGTGGATTTTGCTGGATGGAATGCTGGCAGGTTTTGCTGAACTCAAATCAGCTCTGATGTGAATTCATCTCCATGACTCCTCAGTGAGTCATGAGCAAAGAACAAAGAACCAGTGATGGGATTCAGCCAGTTTACACCACTTCGGGAGAACCAGTTGTTAACTTTCTGAGCAGTTTAACAAAAGGGGAATAATTTGTGCTGGACTCCAGCCCTAGCCGGTGGAAGACCATGTGAGTGGGGGGGGGGGGAGGGGGGAGTTCCTCTGGGGATGACTTTCAGCATTTTGAAGATCGCATATCCTATATATGAGATTTGGAGTGGTATGCGAGAATGATCTTGGGAGAGGGAGGAATAAAGGGAAGTGATGCTGCCTAGGGAACAACCAGATAAGAAAGAACATAACCTACAGCTACATAACAGGCAGGGAAAGAAATTCAGAAAGGAACCTCCTTAATGTCTCAATTGATGGTTTCAAATTGTGGTGTTCAAGAAGACTCTTGAGAGTCCCTTAGACTTCAAGGAAATCCAATCAGTCAATCATAAAGTATCTCAACCCTGACTGTTCTTGAGAAGGACAGATACTGAAGCTGAAGCTCAAATACTTTGGCCTCCTAAGGAAAAGAGAGGACTCATGAGAAGAAACTCTGATGTTGGGAAAGATGGAAGGCAAAAGGAGAAAGGATGGCAGAGGATGAGATGGTTAGTGTCATTGATGCAATGAACATGAATTTGTTCCAGGGGACAGTGGAGGACGGGCGGGGGCCGCAGTGGTGGGTTTCAAATTTTTTTACTTCTGGTTCTGTGGATGTGGCTTGGTGGGCGCAGCATGGCTTGGTGGGTGTGGCATGGCTTGGTGGGCGTAGCAGGGGAAGGATACTGTAAAATCTCCATTCCCTCCCCAGTCCAGGGAAAGGTTACTGCAAAATCCCCATTTCCTCTCTTATCAGCTGGGACTTGGGAGGCAAAGAATAGATGGGGCCACATAGGTGGGGCCAGTCAGAATTTTTACTACCGGTTCTCTGAACTACTCAAAACTTCTGCTACTGGTTCTCCATAACTGGTCAGAACCTGCTGAAACCCACCTCTGGCGGGGGGGGGGGAGTGCTCCATGGGGTCATGAAGACTTCAACACAATGTAGTGACCGAATAATTACAGCTTTCAGACTATAAAAGAGACAGTGGGAGATTTGTACTATCAGGGTTGCAAGATTGATGGCAGCCTTCCCAGGAAGACCAGCTAGGAAACATGACCAGATGATATTCCAGTTTATTGTAAGGCTTCATTAACAAAATCTCACCAGTCTGATGTGCTGGAGATAATGCATTTTAAAAAGAGGCTTCAGTCCCACAGCTGGGTCTATTTGATTACTTTTGATACCCTCTGTAGATGCCTCTATAGACTGAGGTTTATTTTGCACACCAAAGTGAAGTGGCTTTGGTTATTTTGCAGTTCAGTAGGTCATGAAAAACCAGGAAAAAAACCCCTGAATCCACTACAATTGCCTACATCTCCACAGTACTCTAATAGTATAAACCAGATTTATAAATGACAATGACTGGATTAACCCTGCAAACTAAACAAATATGAATGAGAAGTACAATATGTCTTAATGCAATGTGAGAACCCAGCCTTTGACCTTTGGAGCTCTGTGGTGAATTGGGAGTCATGTCACCAAAAAAGGAAATTGTGTTGTGTCAACAGAGGCAATAAAGTAGACCTGGCCTGTTCTGAGGCTCACAGGGAACTGTTCATTGGTGCAGCAGAAGTCAATGTTTCAGGAAAATGCCACTGCTTCTGACAAGTTCACCTAACTCAAGTAGATGGTTGTTATAAGCCATGATGATGTCATGACAATGATATACGCGTTAGGCTGTCTTCACCCAATTATCAAATAGTTATCAGTTATGTCAACTGATCTTTGCCCTCTGTGTTCTTCTCTCCCTCTGTGGCCATAGAGCTGTAACTGATGTGCAGCTGTCACCTTTGCAACAGCAGGGTCCTCTCTCTCTGGCCCCTTGCATGCACCAAGGCTGTATAGCTTGCAAGGGCAAAGGAGTACAAATAATAAAACCTGCATCATGATGCAAATTCCCTTTTTTATCAACATCACAAAGAGTGGGCTTGCATGGCATCACAACACATATTTTGTTATGCAGGCATCATTGTGGTTAGGAATGAATAAGTGTATGAAGAGAATAAGGAACATTATTTTGATGGAGATATGTGGGTGCTGTTGATTAAGCAAAGGGAAGTAGAGTATTTTTAAATTAGAACATCCAGATTTCAGAAGTACTTCAGACAAACACCTTCTCTAGATTCACTACAGCTGAATCACCACTCTAAGGACTCCCAGAATTCCCCAGCCAGTGTGGCACCTGAAGGCAGGGGAAGGAGTAATGGATGGAAACTAATCAAAGAAAGAACCAACCTAGAACTAAGGAGAAATTAACTGTAAGAACAATTAATCAGTGGAATGGTTTGCCTTTGGAAGTTGTGGCTGCTCCATTGCTGGAGGTTTTAAAGAGATGGAACAGCCATTGAACTGAAATAGTATACGGTTTCCTACTTGATCAGGGGTTTGGACTAGTAGACTTCCAAGGTACCTTCCAACTCTGTTATTCTGCTTTTCAGTAACTGGTTATATATCTATGGAGATTCTCAATCATCCAGGGTTACCTCGGGAAGCTGTGGAGGCTCCGTAAATACCGGGGGGCACACTAGGGACCCGGATGTCTGCCGGCGGTGGTGGAGGTTACCCCCGGCAAAATGGCGACTGCTGTAGGAGGCTGGTTGGCTCGGAAGAGCAATGTTGGTGGAGGGGACAAAAGGTGACATCTAACATGCCCTGCAACTGAGCAGAGGCTAACAAACCACCAAACCACCAATTTGATCAGGGACTTGGAGGCTGCAGCCATGGCTGAGGGGATTATTAAACTTCTGGGTATGGAAGTTGCCGGAGGCGGGCTTGTGGACTGGCTGCCTTGGGGGGCATCTCCCCCCTTTCTTTTCAGCCTGGTTTGGACCTCTTAGATGCTGCCCATGGATTGTATTACTGCGGATTTATTCCCGGTTTGTGGAACATCCACCGCCTGTGGATTATCATCGACCTGTCTCTATAAATTATTATTCTATTCTGTTATTCTATTCTTATTGAGCCATGCACCGAGGTGGTCTGGACAGTCATGTGGGTGCTGAGGAAGATGGCTTTTGGGCACTGGTTACTGCTGTAAGACTGGAGGCGGACCAACAAATCCTTCAAAGTTATGACCATCTGACCATCGCCGTGAGAGGGTGATTGGTGTCAGGGCGTTGATTGATCACATCCTGGCTCTGGGATAATCACACCCCAGTTTAGAGGTTCGGACCGTGGCTTCTCCTCAAAAGTATACATTAAGAAAATAAAACCCGAAGAAGTATTTCTAAGAAAACTCATTTTATTGTAAAAGTAAAAATATAAAATTCTTGCTACCTAAATTAATGAGCTACATCTTGGCAACCTTCCTGCCGGACCTCTTGGCAGAGAGAAGAAAGGAGTTAAGAAGAAGGGTAGAAAAGGAATGCAGAGGATGTGCAGTAGTTAGTTACTGATAACGACTTGGCAAAACTACAGTAAGTCTATTAGTCCAAAAATGAGAGCTCAGCTGGGAAATACAAGAACGCAGTGATAATCCCCTTCTTTGCCAGTTGAGCAAACATCAGGTACATCATCAAATAAGGCACATCTTCTTACGCAGATACTCGTGCTGAGCTGCTGGGAGCGGTTTGTTCAGGATGTCAGCAATCTGATCATGTGTAGATACATATTGCATTTTAACAAAACCTTTTTTCACCAATTGTTTTATGTTCTGATAACGGATGTCAATGTGTCTGGACCTAGAACCTGTGAAATGTGATTCAGAAATATAAACCACCAATTCATTGTCTTCCATCACGGTGATTGGTCGGATCGGACGTGTCCAGATATCTGTGACCAAAGCATCAAACCAAGTTAGAGAATTACATGCATCTGAAACACAAGCATATTCAGCTTCAGTAGATGAACAAGAAACAAAATTCTGTTTACGCACTTGCCAATAAACAGGACATCCATTCAAGAACATCATATAACCTGAAGTACTTTTGTGTGATTTCTTATCACTCGCCCAATCAGAATCTGCATAACAACATAATTCTGCATAATCAGTATGTGTTGGTTCTAACAATAACTTCATGTGTTTTGTGTGCCTTAGGTATCTCAATAATTTCTTAACGCATGTCCAATGAAACTGTTTTGCCTTACCTACGTGTCGTGACAAGAGATTGACACTAAGTGCAATGTCGGGTCTGGTCCAACTACTAATGTACAACAGTGACCCAATGACTGAACGATAAACTGTTTGATCCTCGAACTCAGGACACAGTTCTTGTGTCAAGTTGTGAAAATCTGTTTGCATGGGTGTCTTTGTTATGTTAGCATCCTTCATGTTGCAATGATGCAAAATTTGTTCAATTTTATCTTCTTGTGAAAGACTAAACCCCTTCTGTGTCTTGTCAATCTGAACACCTACATAAGTGCTAATATGACTTAAAGATTTCAATGTGAAGTATCTCTGCAAAGCTTTGGCAAAACTTTCACTCATCTGCTTATTTGGATCAATATAAACAATGTCATCAACATAAACAAGAACTATTTCATATGCATTGTTAGATCTTTTTGTGAACACACACTCATCAGTTTCGGACTTAATAAAGCCCATTGAATTTAGTTTGTCAGTAAGACATAAGTACCACATTAAACCAGACTGTTTCAGACCATAAAGACTTTTTTGTAGAAACCAGGTATCCCCTTCTTGCTGTTGGAACCCTGGAGGACCTCTGATGTAGATCTCTTCATCTAGGTCAGCATGTAGATAAGCCGTGTCCACGTCGAACTGGAAAACTTCTAAACCAAGGATAGTTGCGGTGGCTAAAGCAATTTTTACACTCTCAATTCTGACTGTCGGTGAGTAGGTATTTGTGTAGTCCTCAGGATAACGTTGAGCGAAACCATGAGCTACAAGTCTGGCCTTGTACAATGACTCACCATTTGGCTTCTTTTTGATTCTGTAGACCCATCGAGTGCCAATGACTTTTTTGTTTGCTGGAGGGTTTGCAGGCATAAACACATTTAGTTTCTTTAGACTGTCCATTTCAGCCTGCATTGCCTCATACCACTTCTCTTGCTCTGAATCAGGAAGATACTGGATTTGTGTGAACGTATCAGGTGGAAGTGTAACATTGCAAATCAAAGGCAAGTGTGTTTTTGTCAGTTGCCATGAAAATCGTTGTGGAGGGATTCCTTTTGTGGCCCTCTTGGAACGTCTCGGAACAACAGTCCATTCTTCTTCTGCTTCGTCCTCGTCCTCACATTTGTCGCTAGCATCAGCATCTGCGGCTCGCGAAGATGGAACATCAGGTGGAGAAGAACTGGTGGATGGAACATTTGCCTGTAAATCTTGATCATCAGGCTGCGTGGCATCAACATCTCTAGGAAAATAAACTCCAGGATCATTGGAATGAATCCTGGACCAGTCAACATCTTCCTCAAAATTAGCAGATTGGGAAATCACAATTACATGTTTAGAGTCAATAAATTTGCTCCATTTTGAATTATCATCAATACCCATAAATCTCAGTCTCTTTGCTACTGGACCTCCTTTTCTTCTTTGAGCTAAGGGAATGTTCACCATAGCGTATGAACCAAAAATATGGAGGTTTCTGAGATCTGGCTTGTAACCATACATCATGAAGAAAGGAGTCTGATTTATTACACTGCTCCAAGTACGGTTACAATGTAATTAGCATATTTGATAGCTTCACCCCAGTATGGCATACTAAGGTTGGCGTCTTCTAGGAGACAACGCATCATGGTTTGCAGGACCCCTTGTTGTCATTCTACGACCCCGTTATGAGTTTGATGAATAATTCCATTCTTACGCATCCAATCCTGGAAACGCTGAGACATGAATTCAGCACCACGATTACTCTGGATTACTGGTGAAGCCAACTTGGTGTTGGGTAGAAACAAGGGCTGCAAAGTCTTTAAAGATCTGAAAGGTCTCAGATTTTTCTTTCATAGGATATACATATCCATATCTGGAATAATTATCAACAATTGTTAGAAAATATTTTCTACCACCAAGGGTTGGCGGAAATGGACCAACTATGTCAGTGTGTACCAAATCAAAAATGCGTGTTGACAGGCGTTACGTCTTTGGGAATGGCTGCTGCTTTGGATTTGGCCTTCTTGCAGACAGCACAATCCAAAAACACCTTACACCCCTTTAGATCCAAACCTTTTGCGAACTCCAGCATTTTGCTAAGAACACGGAAACTGGCATGCCCCAATCTTCTATGCCACTTGTGGATACACCTGTAATGCAAAGGTTTACCAGTTAGTGAATTTTCAACATTAACAGTTTTATGAGGAACCTCAGGCTTGCTCTGGACAACCTGTTTCCTAATTTTCTTTTTGTTGGCTTTAGGAGCCTTTGGAGTAACAACAGGATCTCTCTCTGGAATATCTCTCTCTGGGCCTGCGCTCTCCTTTGGAGTTTGTATACTTGCCTGTGCTTGTGATTTAGGCTTTGACTTTAAGTAATAAACACCACCAATCAACATGGTTTCAGCAACAATATCTCCATTTTTAACTATGTAACTTGCTTTCTCGAGGTGGTGAACCTGGAACTTTAAAGCTCTAGATAAGTGGGCTTGAATAAGCAAACTACTATTTGCTGTTGGTATGTAATAAACATCAGGGATGAGTGTATCGAACTCTTCAACATAAACAGTTCCTTTTCCTACGACCTTACAAGGATGATTGGAAAAAGAATAAAGTTCATGTAGTTCAGGTTCAGGCTCGTGAATCTCTGTGAAAAGTTCCTTTCTGTAGGTAACATGGAATGCTGCACCACTGTCCAAAGTCCACAAAAGCCATCTATCATACTCTGGATGAGGTTGTGGATCGTTGCTGTAGCAAGTGGAGCTTGTGGATCACGCCGAGGACCACGACGACTTTGTCTTCCGCCTCTGCCTCTGCCTCCTCTGGATTCTGTTCCTCTGGGCTGGTACACGAAGGCAGCTGGAAATCGTTGGGGACAATCCCAGGTGGCATGTCCCACACGATTGCAGATGTTGCATCTTGGCATCCTTGGAATGTAGGCCCTTCCTCGGAAGGGACGCCTCGCTGGAGCTCTTGATGCGGGTGGGCCTCTCAAATGTGGCGTGGCTAGCATGAATGCTTCTTCTTCAATTAAAAGTCTACATATATTGTCGACTGTGCATTGAGCAATAGGGACTTGGTTAATTTTTGTAACGGCATCTTTCCATTCATAGTTCAATGAGTTAATGATAATGCTGATCATTTGAATATCATCAATATTATGACCTCTTTCTCTCAATTCTGTTCTGATTCCTTTCAGTTTGGTCAAATGTCCTCCAATTTGGTCACCAGGTTTCAATTTCGAACTGTGGAGCTCAGACATGAGCAAACATGAAGCTTCAATTGAAACGGGCCTGTAACAATTTTCCAATTGTGCCCAAATTTGTTGGGCTGTTGTATTAGGTGGAAAAGTGACCTGCAGTTCAGTATCCATGGACATCAATAATGTTGTGCGAGCTCTAATCTCTAAGTCTCTTATTGCAAAAGTCCATGGCTTTGCAGGAGGATTAAAAATCATGCAGTGAGTGCCTTCTCTGAGAAGTAATAGTGTAATCTCACTGACCCAGGCCTTATAATTCTGTCCTGACATTTTTAGTTTGGACTCACCAGTTAGTGGGGCAACAGAAAATGCCTGGTGAGGAACATGCATTTGATATGCTGGCTGTGCCATTGGAGGGGGACCAGGAGCTGGTCTTGGTTGTGCCATGGCTGGGGGCACATATGCAGGCATTTGTGGCTGTTGCATTGGAATCTGCTGCATTCCAGCTGCCATTTGTGCTTGAGCCTGCCTTTGCTGCATTAAGTATTGTTGTGTTCCATCTAAAGAGACACCAACACCACCAGGGGGTGTAGAAGATCGGGTCTGTGGAAACACTTGTGGCATTTCAGCTTGAATATTTGAATGAGCCAAGGACATGTTTGCTAACGTCTGCTGCAACAGTTCAAAATGTTCATGTAAACTGTGTTGCCTTTCAGCTTCCTCTAGTAAATTACTTTCGCCAGCAGATGGTGCTGCACCTATAGTTTCAGGCAGGTGTGCTTGCGTGGCACTTGTAATTTGATCAGGGAGGATTTCATGTGACGTGTGCACTGCTCTCTGTTTTAATTGGCCTGACACAGAATCCACCAGGGGGTGTGTCTTTGGCTCTGAAGAAGAAGCCAAAATGGCACTTTTAGAGATTTTTAAGTCACGAGGCTCTTCCTTATCTTGCTCAAGCATAAACAAATCCATCTTAGCCTGGGATAGCTCGTGTTCATAAGATTGTATTAGATCATGATAACTTTTAATAGCTTGCTTAGAGCTTTGAGGAGAATAACAAATCTTTTCTCTCTCTGCGTAGGAGGAAAAATGCTCTGCAGTTTGTGAAAACTTTGGCCTTGCACCAAGCATTTCAAAACTTTGGGCTTCTGGGAGGACAGATTGGGAGCACGCATATTGAGAAAAAATGGCTACTGACCTCAGTCATAGTTCATCATCTTCAAGCCTCTCCGAAAGCATTTTATCAATTTGAGTTTCTCCCACGGCTGTTTTTCTTAGTCGGGTTGCCAAGGCAAGCGGCCGAAAACTTGAAAAACTCCTTTCTATCTCTTCTTGGTCAGAAGAGTGTGGATCAGTTGTAGGGAAAACTCTGGGCTGCATTTTTCCTTTTTTCTTTTTCTTCTTCGGCATGTTAGTAGATAATTAATTAGTGTTCCGCAGTCGCAAATTAATCATTCTAGCTAACTAGCCTAGAGGTCTTATCAGAAGTAACAAACAAGGAAAAAGCCATAACTTTGAACCGTCCGACTGCTACCAGGTGTCAGGGCATTGATTGATCCCATCCTGGCTCTGGGATAATCGCACCCCGGTTTAGAGGTTCGGACCGTGGCTCTCCTTGAAAGTATACATTAAAAAAATAGAAACAGTAATTGATTGTTATAGACCTGATTGAATCTGGAGAAACTTTTGGGAGGAGTTGCTAGAATTTGTACTGGAGAAGGAAGATCTTTAAGAGGCAAAATGTCAACAAAGCAAGCAGGGGGGGATTCCCCCACTCACAAGCAGAAGCAGCCTCAAACAGCACAGCTGCAAACTCAGACAAAGGAAGAAGGTTATCAGGATATTATTATTAAAGAAATTAAGAGATCAGAACAGGAGGTCAAAGGAATTATTCAAGAAAAATTTGAAGCAGTCAATAAAGATATTCAAACAGTAGTTAAAGGTCTGTCTGAGGTAGTGTTGCAGATTGATAAAAAAGTGGATAATCTTGCCTCAGATGTGGAGACTAAATTTAAAGAATCTGACTCAAGAATCACAGAGGTTGAAGAAATAACACAAAAAAATTGAAAATGAGATTACTATGATGCAATTTCGGTCAATGGAATTTGCTATTAGACTCAGAGGTATAAGAGAGAGCAGCAGGGAAGATCTTAGAAAAATTTGTGCTGATGCTTTAGCAGTTTTACTGAAGGTTGAACCTGGCGAAGTCCTATGTGAGATTGACAAGGCTTATAGAGTTAACTCTCGTGTGGCAGTACAAAGGCAATTGCCCAGAGATGTGGTGATATATTTTACAGATAGGAGAATAAGAAATGATATTTTGCAAAATTCATTTGTCTCTGCTGTTCTAGTTGATGGAGTTGAAATTGGAGTTTTTAAAGAATTACCACCTAAAATACTAAGGGATAGAAAAGATTTTGGATTTCTGGTGGCAGAATTGAAAAAACAGCAAATACAATTTAGATGGGATGCTCCAACAGGTATAATACTGAGGATACGAGGAGTGAGATACCGCTTAAATACCATTGCAAAAGCAGAAGAATTTTATTATAATGTCTTGAGAGCGGGTTCTCCTCCTCCACGTACATCTTCACCAATAGATAAGGATGTTGAACCACAGACCCAGTTTGATCAAGAAACTATGGCACAAATAAAACAGTCGCAAAAGGAGGCAAGAGAGGCACAGGGAGCTGTAGGTGGCGTTGTGGTTGATCCTTTTGCTCCACTTGAAATTTCTTCTTTGGAAGAAACATCTAAAACCATTACAGAGGAGGCATTGGATCTTGAAGTGAGAACATCTAACTTGGAAGAGCAACGTATAACCAGAGCAATGTCTAGACAAATGAAGGAAGAACAACAACAGGAGCAATACAAACCACAATGAGCAAAAAAAGCTAAAGGAAAGTTGCAAGCTGAAGTCATGGGAGGAGCTAAACCGAAGATTATTTCTGTGGAAAAGAATCTTCGGCAATTGCTCTCAAAACTTCAGACTGGATCAAATGACACTTAAATTTTTGTCTTGGAATGTGAATGGATTGAACTCTCCACAAAAAAGAAAGAAAGTATTTCACTATTTGAAGCAATTTCATAATGATGTTATTTGTTTGCAAGAAACCCATATAAAACTGCAAGACCAGAAATATTTGATAAATTCAAGATTGGGAATGCAATTTGTCGCCTCAAATTCAGAAAAGAAGAATGGTGTGGTGATTTATATAAATAAAAGACTTTCAGCTAAAATTATAGAAGCAGACGATTGTGGAAGATATATAGCAATCGAACTTCTTACAGATAATGGTCCAACCTTGTTGGTTGGAATATATGCTCCAAACCAGCAACAGGAAAGTTTTTACAAGATGCTTCATTTAAAAATTTTGGAATGGAATTATACAACTATTTTAATTATGGGGGACTGGAATGGAGTAATCCAACCTAGAAAGGACAAAAAAAGTATGGCTAAATTAGGGGCTAAGCTACCACAAGCTTTTTTTGAAATGCAAGAGGATTTGGAAATGAAAGACATTTGGAGAGTCCATAACCCAAATGAATTGGACTTTACTTTTTACTCGGACAGGCATAAATCCTTTTCCAGGATAGATTTTATCTTGTTAACTACTGACTTACTTCCTAAAGTAAAGAAGACAAAGATATTTCCTAGGACTTTGATTGACCACAGTCCAGTCTGGATGGAAATTGAGATGGGGAAAAGAGAAAGAAGATCCTGGAGATTAAACGAAAATTTATTTAGATATGAAAAAAATATAATTGAACTTAAAAAGCACTTAAAGGAGTTTTTTAAACTGAATTTAAATAAAGGTACCCCTATTGAAATAGTCTGTGATGCAGGTAAAGCATATATGCGGGGGGTACTGATTCAAATGAACTCTAAACATAGACAGAATCAACAGAAAAAGAGACTAGACTTGGAAAAAGAGATAAAGAAAAAAGAGCAGCAATTGATACAAAAACCAGCAGATGGAAAATTGCAAACAGTTATAAAACTTTTGAAGGATCAATTTCAAATGCTTATAGCAGATCAAGCAGCAACTAATTTACAATTTGCAAAGCACAATACTTTTACTAATGTTAATAAACCAGGCAGATGGTTGGCATATACTTTGAGGAAACAATTAACTACACGAATTATTGATAGTATTGAGTATGCAGGCAAAGACGTTTTTCAACAAGAATCAATTAAGAAGGCCTTTTTGGACTATTATACCAAGTTATATGCTAAAGATAATATACAGAACAGTTGTATAGATAAATATCTAGAAGAAAAAAGAGTTTCAAAGGTCTCATCAGTTCAAAAGGAAAACTTGGATCAATTAATAACAGTTGAGGAGATTAGTTTTGCCATAAAACAATTGAAAACAGCCAAAGCTCCAGGGATGGATGGCCTAACTGCAGTTTATTATAAAACTTTACAAGCGGAAATGATTGAGCATCTTAAAGACTTATTTTGCAATATACAACTAGGAGGTAAGATACCTTCCTCGTGGAAAGCAGCCTTTGTCTCATTGATACCGAAAGAAGAATCAGGCTCTAAGAAACCAGAAAATTATAAACCAATATCCCTTTTAAATACAGATTATAAAATTTTTGCAAAAGTGTTAGCCAACAGACTGATGCCAGTTATTCAAGAGGTAATTCATCATGACCAAGCGGGATTTATCAAAGGCAGATATATGAAGGAGAATGTTAGGCAAATCATAGATTTATTGGATTATCTAGATAAGAATAAACAGATCTCTGCAGCGCTGGTTTTTTTGGATGCGGAAAAAGCCTTTGATCGAGTGAATTGGAATTTTATAATTAAGACTTTGGAAAAAATGGACTTGGGGGAGCGGTTTATACAAGCGATTGGAGCAATTTATCATGAACAATCTGCACAACTTATTATCAACGGAAGTTTAACATCAAATTTTAATATACAAAAAGGTACAAGACAAGGTTGTCCACTATCCCCACTGTTATTTATTTTAACTCTCGAAGTCTTATTGAACACAATACGGGATTCGAACTCTTTGAATGGAATAGTCAGAAGGCAAGAGGACTACAGAACTAGGGCATTTGCAGATGATCTGGTTGTTACTCTAACACGGCCGATGAAATCAATAATCCAGATGAAAGACATTATAGAAGAATATGGCATGGTATCTGGTTTTAGACTGAATCAGAAAAAAACTAAAATGATTGTTAAAAATTTGACAGAGAGCAAAAAAAAGGAACTGGAAAGAATGGCAGGTTTCGAAATTGTCTCAAAGGTCAAATATTTAGGAGTACAAGTTGCAGACTCAAATACAAAACTGTTTCAAAACAATTATGAGGTTCTGTGGCAAAAGATACAAAAAGATATGCAAAATTGGAAGAAACTGCAGTTATCTTTACTTGGAAGAATATCAGCAGTAAAAATGAATGTTTTACCCAGATTTATCTTCTTATTTCAAATGATACCGGTGCTCAAATCTGACAAACCATTGCTAGAATGGCAAAAAGGAGTGAATAAATTTGTTTGGAATGAAAAAAAACTGAGAGTGAAACTGAAAATTATGCAAGATACTCATGAGAGGGGTGGTCTTAAACTTCCAAACCTTCGATTATATTATGAAGCAGCTGCATTGACACAAATAAGTGATTGGTTTGGAAAAACTAAGACTGAATTGCTGAATATAGAAAGTCACGACCTTGTTTGGGGATGGCACACATACTTATTTTATGAACACAAAGTGGATAAAGTGTTTAATAGTCATATACTTAGAAATGCCTTGATGAGAATTTGGAAGAAGCACTGAACCAATTGGGATTATAAGATTCCATTTTGGCTGGATCTTGCTGATACCATGTGGAATACAAATATTAAGTCACTCGGGGGGGTTTTATACAAAGAGCTACTTTATACTGAAGGGGGTAGATGGCAGTTGAAGACTTTGGAAACGCTGTTGGAAGAAGGGATTTCTTTGACTTGGTTGCAGTATAATCAATTGCAGATGAGATGGAAAGAAGATCAACAAACTGGTTTAATGGAATATGAAGTGGAATTGGTTAGACAGATAAAAGAGATAGGTCCAATGCATATTAAGAGAGTTTATAATGTTTTATTAGAAAGGGATTCAGAAAATGAGTTAGTTAAAGATTGTATGATTAAATGGGCACAGAAATTTTCTCAACCAGTTATGATGGATACTTGGGAAAAAATATGGGTTCAGAATGTTAAATTTTCACAGTCACAGAATCTGTGAGAAAATTTTTATAAAATGTTTTATAGATGGCACTTAGATCCCAAGAAATTATCTTGCATGTACCCTAACGTTCAACCAAAATGTTGGAGATGCGAGTGTTTAGATGCTACATATTATCATATTTGGTGGACTTGTAAGAAAGTGAAAGCTTTTTGTATAAAAATTTGGTGGGTTATGCAAAATGTTTTGAAGAAAAAAATACAATTTTCTCCGGAATTATTTTTATTAGGTATAGTTAAGGATTTCACACTGGGAGAAACAGAATTGATTTTGTATATGGTGACAGCAGCTAGGTTGTTGATTGCTCAATATTGGAAGAATGATGCCTTACCGACTGTGGACCAATGGACTCAGAAGATGGCTGGATTTGCAGAAATGGCGAAGATTTCAGCTTTTTTAAAAGATCAGACGCTTGAGAATTATATACAGGAATGGAAAAAGTGGATTGATTATATACAGAATAAATATCAGACTAGAAAATATTATGTAGCTTTCAGCTGAGGGGGATTGATGGATAAGCTAGTAAATAGAGAAAAAGATATGGAAGGGATGAATAACATATATATTGTTTGGAATTATTAGCATTGCATATAGTGGAAGTCAAGGGGGATGGGAGGGAAAGGGGTGGTGGGGAGGGTTAGGGTGAGATTGTGAGGGAATTATATTTTATGTATATGTATTTTTATAATGTTGGGGAAGGGTGGGTGGGAAAGGGGGGAAAAATTTGTATGTGTAAAACTTTTTCAATAAAAGAAAAAAGAAAAAAGAAAATAAAACCCGAAGAAGTATTTCTAAGAAAACTCATTTTATTGTAAAAGTAAAAATATAAAATTCTTGCTACCTAAATTAATGAGCTACATTTTGGCAGCATTCCTGCCGGACCTCTTGGCAGAGAGAATAAAGAAGTTAAGAAGAAGGGTAGAAAAGGAATGCGGAGGATGCGCAGTAGTTACTGATAACGACTTGGCAAAACTACAGTTAGTCTATTAGTCCAAAAATGAGAGCTCAGCTGGGAAATACAAGAACACAGTGACAATTGGGACATTGATTCTGCAGAGGTACTCAAAGGCCTGAGACTCCTCCCACTGTGGTGAGAGAACAGTGGAGAACAGCTGTTTCTCCACATGGTTTCTACCATCTTTTACCATCTTCTATTATAGAACTTTATTGGACCCCACCCAGATACCCGGATACCAGTTCCATTTGGTCTTTTTAGTGGATGTATTTGGCGGCTGAGTTAATTGCACTGCGAGATGCCCCCCTCTTGCAGACGTGGCCCTCCACATTATCAAGGGCCTACCTCAATGATGGGTTTTGGGACTCCAGAGAGGCATGTGAAAAAGAGGGGTTGAGGTTTTTTTCAAAAAGGGTAGCAGGGATGCTTTTAAGGGGACCCAGGAGGCGGGGCTGTAGAGATGGACCGGGGGGGTCCATATAGCCACTGTGCAGGGTGGTGGGTTGGTTGGGCACAGCGGAGGAGGGGAGAAGGGTAATCTGACTGGGCGGCGAGCGGCAAAAGGAAGGGCAGTTCCATCAAAGTGATAAGTGGGAGGGGCAGGTATGGCGGGTGCAGGGGGCCATATCAGGTTCTGGGGGTGCGCATGTGCTGTCTTCGAGCAATTGCGCATTCCGGCCCCCATAGCATGGCTCGTGTCCTGGATTGCAGAGTCTCAGGCCCTGGGTCCTCGACTGATGTTATATAATGCCAGGTCGGTAATTAATAAAGCCCCCCTCATTTGTGATCTTGTGGAGAGGGGTGTAGACCTGGCTGGGATTACGGAGACCTGGTTGGGCCAGGAGGGGGGTTCCCCTCATTGAAATGTGCCCTCCAGGCTTCCGTGCATTTCATTAGTCGAGGGCTCGGGAGGGGTGGGGGAGTAGCGGCAATTATTAGAGAAAGTCTTTGTCCGAGGGAGGCCACTGTTCCCTTTTTGTGAAGTGGGGTCCCTTTTTGTGAAGTGGGGTCGTGGGGTGCAGATGGGTTTGCTGACTATGTACCTGGCTCCCTGCCACATGGCGGTGACCCTGCCTGAGGTTCTCGGCGTGATTGCCGGGGTGGTGGTTGACACCCCCAGACTTATTGTTATGGGGGACTTCAACTTGCCGTCCATTGGTGAGACGTCAGAGGTGGCTCAGGAGTTCATGGCTTCCATGACGGCCATGGACCTGACTCAGTTAGTGCAAGGCCCCACTCACACAGGGGGACACACTCTGGACTTGATTTTCATCTCTGGTCAGTGGCTGAATTATCTTGGTAGAGGGGACCTAGACATTAAACCTTTGTCATGGACAGATCATTCGCTCCTTCACTTAGACTTTCAAGCCACTTCCCCCCCCCCCCCCGCCGCAGGGAGACGGAACCGACTAAATGGTTCCGTCCCAGGCGCCTGATGGATCCCGAAAGATTCCAGATGGAGCTTGGGCCGTTTTCTGAGACTCTGGCACACAACTCGACTGAAGACCTGGTGGCCGCCTGGGATAGTGTGGCCACAGGGACTTTGGACCGCGTCGTGCCTTTGCGGCCTCTGACCCGATGCCGAGCTCAATTGGCTCCTTGGTTCTCTTAGGAGCTGAGAGAGATGAAGCGTCAGAAAAGATGCCTAGAGAGTGTTTGGAGGACTAGTCAATCCGAATCTGACCAGACACAGGTGAAGTCTTATATCAAGACCTACCTAGTGGCGATAAAAGTGGAGAAATCTAACTATTTTTCTGCTCTTATCGCTTCTGCAGAGAACCGCCCAGTCGCTCTGTTTAGGATGACCCACTCCCTCCTTCGTGTGGGAGTGCAGGAAGATCCCTTGCAGGGTCGAGCTGAGGATTTTGTGCAATTCCTGCATGATAAAGTCACTCAGACAGGGAGGAAAGGTTCCTCCCTCCTGGAAAGCAGCCTTTATATCTTTAATACCAAAGGAAGGTCAGGATCATACAGAACCAAAAAATTATAGGCCTATTTCATTGTTAAATACTGATTATAAGATATTTGCTAAGGTGTTGGCAAATAGATTAATGAAAGTAATGCAACAAATGATACATCATGATCAAACAGGTTTTATAAGTGGCAGACAGATAAAAAGCAATGTAAGACATATTGTTAATGTATTGGAATATTTAGAAAGGAACAACCAGGTCCCTGCTGGTATAATATTTTTAGACGCTGAAAAAGCATTTGATCGACTTAATTGGCAGTTTTTATTAAATTTAATTGAAAGAATGCAGTTTGGAGATACCTTTATACAATCAATAAAGGCAATATACCAGAAACAAACAGCACAAACAATAGTTAATGGAGGCTTAACTGAAAACTTTTTAATAGAAAAAGGTACTCGGCAAGGATGTCCTTTGTCTCCATTATTATTTATTCTATCACTGGAAATATTGCTGAATAATATACGAGATTCAGAAGCAATAAAGGGAATTCAGATTAGGCAACATGAATATAAATTACGTGCATTCACAGATGACCTGGTTGTTACCTTAACTCAACCATCACAATCTGTTAAAATATTAATGGATATAACTAAAGAGTATGGATTACTATCTGGCTTTAAAATAAATGCAGCCAAAACAAAGATAATAGCTAAAAATATGACCGTTAAACAAAAACAAGAGATGGAAAATCAAACAGGATTTGAAGTAGTTAAAAAGGTCAAGTATTTAGGTATAAATATCCTGACAAACAATTCAAAATTATACCATCACAATTATGAATTACTGTGGCAAAAGACGCAATTAGAGATCCAGAATTGGCGAAAGCTACAGTTGTCACTGCTAGGAAGGATAGCTGCCATAAAAATGAATCTTTTACCAAGGTTTTTGTTCCTTTTTCAAACAATTCCAATACTTAAAACTGATAAAATAATGAAAGAATGGCAAAAAGGTATAAATACTTTTGTCTGGGCAGGGAAAAAACCACGAGTCAAACAGAGAATAATGCAGGATTCTCGAGAAAGAGGAGGACTTAAAATGCCCAATTTAGGGCTTTATTATGAGGCAGCTGTATTATCATTAGTTAGTGATTGGATTAATTTAACAGAGGATAGGATATTAAATGTTGAAGGGTATGGCCTGGTTTTTGGCTGGCATGCATATTTATTGTATGACAAAAAGGTAGACAATATCTTTAAAAGTCACATATTGAGAAGTTCTTTGTTACGTGTATGGAAAAAGTATAGTTATAAGTTAAATGATAAAATTCCGATTTGGGCAATACCCAGACATACAATTGAAAATATAAATATAGAACAAAAGCAAGATGGGACTTCATATGAACAACTTTTGGATAAGGAAGGATATGGTTATCAATTAAAAACTATTCAGCAATTAAAAGAACAAGGAATAATTAAAACTTGGTTTCAATACAGCCAGTTACAGGCCAGATGGAAAGAGGACCAAAAAAAGGGTATTTTGCAGCATGAAGAGAATTTGATCAAGCAGATAAGAGACCAGAGCCAAATTCATATAAAAAGGTTATTTAATGTATTATTGGAAATAGATTCTGAGACAGAATTAGTTAAGGATTGTATGATAAAGTGGGCACAAAACATAGGGGAAACAATAACGTTGGACACATGGGAAACTATATGGGTTAGAAATGTAAAATTTACACAGGCTCAAAATTTGAGAGAAAATTTTTATAAAATATTTTATAGATGGCATTTAGATCCAAAAAAATTAGCTTGTATGTATCTGAATATTCAGCCCAAATGTTGGAGATGTGGAAGTCAGGATGCCACGTATTATCATATATGGTGGACTTGTAAAAAAATTAAGGTGTTCTGGATAAAAATTTGGTGGATAATCCAAAATATATTAAAGAAAAAGATTAAATTTACACCACAGTTTTTTTTGTTAGGTATTATAACAGATTGTACTGGACTAGAAATAAAGTTGATTTTAAATTTAATAACAGCGGCAAGACTACTGGTAGCACAGTATTGGAAGAAACAAGAAGTACCTATGATTAAAGAATGGACATTAAAAGTAGTGCATTTGGCAGAAATGGCAAAAATCCCCGCATATCTTAAAGATTACTCAAATGAAAGATACATAAAGGAGTGGAAAAGATGGATAGACTATATTCAAAACAAATACCGTAATAAGAAATTTCAATTAGCTTATGAATGAAATATTTTGTAGAAATTGTTATATTAAGTAGAACATTGTTGTTTTATTACTAGGCGTTAAAGATCAAGGTTAATAATAACTTATTATATTGTTAGCTAATTATAGCTTTGAGTTTGTACATGTAATACCCTGAGCTAATCCCGGGAAGTCAAGGGGGGGAGGGAGGAGGGATGGAAGGGGAGGGATGGGGTGGAGGGGGGGGAAGAGGGAGGGTAAAGGGAGGGATAGGGAGGGGGGAGGGGAGGGGAAAAATTTTTTTTGTATAATTTGTAAAACTTTTCAATTAAAAAAAAAAGTCGCTCAGATTCGTGAAGGCTTGGATTCCGACTGGATGAGTCCCTGGAGGGAGACGGGGGTGAGTCTTGAGAATATTCTCTGGGAAGAGTTTGACCCCGTGGCTCCCAAGGACGTGGACAGGATTCTGGGTAGGCTTAGTGCTGCCACATGTTTATTGGACCCGTGTCCCTCCTGGTTGGTACTGGCCTCCCAGGAGGTTACACGAGGCTGGCTCCAGGGGATTATAAATGCTTCTCTGAGTGAGGGTGCCTTTCCCACTGCCTTGAAAGAAGTGGTGGTGAGGCCCCTCCTCAAGAAGCCATCCCTGGACCCGGGGATGTATTAGCAAATTACCGTTTGGTCTCCAACCTTCATTTTGTGATGAAGGTTGTCGAGAGTATGGTGGCACGACAGCTACCCTGGTACCTGGAGGAAGCTGTCTATCTGGACCTATACCAGTTGGGCTTCAGGCAGGGGTACAGCACAGAAACGGCATTGGTCACGTTGGTTGATGATCTCTGGAGGGCTCGGGACAAGGGTTGCTCCTCTGTCCTGGTCCTATTAGATCTCTCAGCGTCTTTTGATACCATCGACCATGGTATCATGCTGCAGCAGTTGAGGGGGTTAGGAATTGGAGGCACCATGTTACAGTGGTTCTCCTCCTACCTCTCCGAACCACTCGCAGTTTGTGTTGGCAGGGGGGCAGAGGTCGACCTCGAGGTGCCTCACTTGGGGGGTGCCGCAGGGGTCGGTCCTCTCGCCCCTTCTGTTCAACATTTATGTGAAGTCGCTGGGTGAGATCATCCATGTGTCGAGCTGCGAACAGGCTCGCCATCACTTACCGGGGGGGATGGAGATTAGAAGAGGCAGAACGCAGCAGAGCTGTCGGACTTACAGATTTACAGCGACACTCACAGTGGCACTTCACAGCAGGAGGCAGCTACAAACAAAGCCAGCAGCAGCGGAGACAAAGCAGGGAGGCGTGGCTGTTAACGTTTTCCTAAACGCGCTTCTGTGATGTGAACAGAGGCGCAGTACTGCCAAACAGGTTCTTTTATTTGCTGGATGTTAGGTTTGCTTTATGCCAAGTTCCTATATATAGTGCCACCTGGCTGCCTCCTGTAGCGCTGACTTTATTAATTTTTCCGGCTTGTTCGTTACTTTGCCTTGTTGCTTGTGTGTTCTAGTAAAGAGTTCTGGCTACTCCTTCTCAAGGTGTGGAGTCGTTTCTTTCGCAGCAAGCTCAGGCAGGACGACAGGCCGAGAGAAAGTCAGCGCTCACTTCATACACTCTCTCTTAGTTTCTTGTTCTGTGGTGTGGCAGTCCGGATGGCAGAGGGGATGGAGCCAGGCTTGCTGGAGCCAGCGATGGGTGAGGCCGTGGCTGAAGAGGTGCTTGGAGAGACGGAGGACCCCTTGAGTGCCCCTACAGACCAACCCGTGGTGCGTGCCAAGCAGTGGCAGCGCACAGAGGACGTCTACGAAAAGGGGGTGGCCATTGGGGCAGTTGAAAAAGGACTTGGCTATTCGGAGCAGACCGGTGCGGGGGAGTGGTGGCCAGGTTCCATGCACGTGGAAGCACAATCTTCGCAGTCATCGCTTGTTGGGCCGGCGTTCAGGGGATGGAGAGAGCATCGCTGGATGGAGGAGGATGGTACAGATTGGGGATTGCTGTCATCTGGATCAAGTGCTTTGGACGCCCTGCGGGATCGATTTGGAGAAGGGAACTTCAGGGATGCTCCCTCCTGGCAACCCTGGGCCACAGGGGTGGAGTCAACGCAGGGTACATCTTGGCAGCACGGGGGCACAGCAGGGGCTAGCCCAGAGGTGAAATTTCGGCTGGCAAGCCCTAAGCTGGGAAGAGATCGCAAAGAGCCAGGCCGGGTGGAAACGGAAACCTGGGACTTGAGACCAGCTTGGGGGCTGGTAAGGGACCGGGCTCCTGGACTACCACCACCTACGAGAGATGTGGGGGTGGAGCAGAGAACCCATCGTGGGCAGGGGGATAGGGTCTGCCCACCAGCAAGAAGAGACATAGGGGATTGGCGTTGAGTGCCTGATCATGGGCCAGCATGGGCCCCGGGGCAAGGTCCCTGGTTGCCTCTGCCTCAATGGGGTCAACCTCCATATCAATGGGGTCCACCTCCATTACGGGGTTCATTTGATGGCAGCTCAGATCGAGTGGCTCTATTCTTGAGTCAGGTTCTCAACCACCTCGATCCTTTTGGCCATCTGTATGCTTCACAATGGGCCATGATCGTGGATATAACGGCGGTGTTAACAGGAGATGCCGCAGACTGGGTGGCTGGGTTACATAGGCATCATGCCCATGAGCTTGTGGACGTGGGAAGATTTTTGGAAGCTCTGCATGTGGCGTTTGAAGACGAGTCAAGTGTCCAAGTGGCAGAGGGAGAACTGGTGGCGCTTAGACAGAAAGGCTCGCCTGCGAAGGATTATGTGCAAAGTTTTTGCAAATTAGCCAGTCGTCTGGTGGACTGGCCGGAACGTATGCTGGTACAGCAATTTCAAATGGGGCTGGACCGCGAGTTGAGGCAGGCTTGCACCTATTGCGGGTTGTCGCCTCGCTTGTCTGTCTGGTTTAAGGCCACCATAGAGCTGGACATCTCCCTTCGAGAATTTCGCTCTCGAGCAGACTCTTTTGTTAGTCAAAGGAAGGTGCCGTCTGAGGCGGTGCCAGACAACGTCCCGGTGGTCTGGCGTTCGGTTTGTCCATCCGACGTCCTTCCGGTTGCTAGGAGGCCACAGCCATCATTCCGGTGTTTCCGGTGCAACCAAGTGGGTCATCGAGCCACGGATTGTCTCCTTCCAGTTCCTCGTACCCAAGCCAAACCACAGGCGGCAAGAATGGGGGTTGTTCCTAAAGGAGCAGGACGTGCCATGACCTCAGACCGGACCCAAGCTGTCCAAGGGTCCACAGACCAACAGGAAGTCTGGAAGGCGCAAAAGTACAACTCGGCGTCGTCTGCGAGTAAGTTTCCTGTAGTGTTGGGAGATAGTGATGATGAGGACCCAGAAGATCCTATGGTGAGCGAGTCTGTATGTCCTTTTGTGATACCTGTGGTTCTTCATAATCGTAAGTGTCCGACTGGCCTACAGTATGGAGCTTTGGTGGATACGGGCTGTACCCACTGTCTCATTCGCAAAACGGTGGCAACTGCTTTGGGGGTGCAAGTGAGGCCATTACAGAACCCGGTGAAATTTGAGCAAATGGATGGGTCCTTGCTTGGGGGGGGGGGCTCCGGCCACACAGGTTACCGAAACCATGTTCCTGGAGATTGGGGAGCATCAAGAAACCATCCAATTTATTGTTGTGGATCATATGATAGAGCCCGTTATACTAGGTCTTACCTGGTTAGACAAGTGTCAGCCACACATCTGGTGGGAGGATGGGTTTCGGAAACTACAAATCCCGCTGAGGTCAGCAGCACAGAACTCAGGTCGTATAGGAGGTGCTTCCCAACCAGCAGAGGCCAGGGAGGAGAGTTATGGGTCAGTGGAGGGGTCAACACAACAATTGTATCCGGCTGTCTATCACGATCTTGCAGCAGTGTTTGACGAGGAGGAATGCGAAGTATTGCCGCCCCATAGACCCACCAATTGCACCATCGAGTTACTGCCTGGGGCCAAGTTCCCTAAACCTCATATGTATTCCATGACCCAACCAGAATTAGCAGAGTTGTGACAGTATATAGATAAAAACTTAAAATGAGGGTTCATCACGGCCAGTAGGGCAAAGATGGCGGCACCAGTGTTTTTCCATGAGAAAAAAGACGGAGGGCTATGCCTTTGTGTGGATTTTTGTGGCTTGAACGCCGTCAGTGTGGAGCCAATATACCCGATTCCGCTAATGAAAGATTTACTGGCTGCACTGTCTACTGGGCGGACCTTCACTAAACTTGATTTGCGTGAAGCTTATTACTGTGTTCGAATAAAACCAGGGGACAAATGGAAGACTACGTTCAACTGTCCCCTGGGCAGTTACCAATATAAAGTTATGCTGTTCAGTCTGCAAGGCGCCCCTGCGGTGTTTATGCAACTCATCAATGAGGTGTTACATGAACATCTATACCGAGGCGTTCTTGTCTATCTCGATGACATCTTAATTTATACACGGGATATAACAGAACATACGGCATTGGTTCGGCAGGTGCTAGAGAAATTGCTAGCGGCAAAGCTGTTCGTGAAGTTGTCCAAGTGTGAGTTCCATAAAACAAATATAGACTATTTGGGTTACCAGATATCGGCGGAGGGGGTAGAGATGGACCCAAATAAAGTGAAGACAATCGTCGAATGGCAACCCCCAGAACCAGGAAACAACTTCAAAGCTTTTTAGGCTTCGCTAATTTTTATCGTCAATTTGTTCCAGCCTTTGCTTCCATTGCATTACTGTTGACAGACTTGTTGCGCACCAAGTCCATCGGAGGGAGGGCCAAGCCCACACAAAAGTTGCCTTGGACTGCCTCATGCCAAACAGCTTTTGAACAACTTAAGCATCTTTTTGTTCAGGAGCCAATCCTACAACATCCTGACTTAACACAGGCATTTATAGCACAGGTGGACGCTAGCGATGTAGCAGTAGGAGCAATATTGCTACAGAAAGACCAACAAGGTCAGATGCGCCCGTGTGCCTACACATCTAAGAAATTCAGTGTGACAGAACGAAGCTGGGCAATATGGGAGAAAGAAGCCTACATGGTATGGTGGGCTCTCACAACATGGCGTCATCTCTTGGAAGGAGCAGCAAAGCCATTTGAGGTTTGGACAGAGCATAACAACCTCGAGGTTCTGCAGATACCACGGCATCTGTCTCCTAAACAACTGAGATGGGCGCAGTATTTCCGGAGGTTTCGATTTCAACTACGACACATCCCGGCAGGTAAAAACTTCTTGGCTGACGCCCTTTCACGGATGCCGCAGTACCATAGTCAATGGGAGGAGGTGGTGGAGTCTTTAATCCCAGCCACAACAACGCTTATTACTGGGGCGGCCGCTGCATTGCATACGGAATCGCCATTCCTACACGAACTACAAACGGCGCTTCAACAAGATACGTGGCTGGCACAAAACTGGGCGGCACTGACTTTACAAGATGGTTTAGCCTGGTTTGGTGATAGGATGTACATTCCACCAACACTGAGGTCAACAGTGTTGCGACGGTGCCACGATGAGAAAGTAGCAGGCCATTTCGGGTTTCTAAAAACCCTTCATTTAGTGAGACACCAATTTTGGTGGCCTAAAATGCGGAAAGAGATCAAGCAGTACGTAAGGAAATGTTCTGTCTGTGCATCCGCCAAACCGTGGTCTGGGAACCCTATAGGACTCTTACAACCTGTAGCAGACCAGAGCCAACCCTGGGAGGAACTGGCAATGGATTTTATTGTGGACCTCCCCTCCAGTAATGGATATACCGTAATATGGACGGTCGTGGACTTGTTCTCCAAGGAAGCACATTTTGTTTCTTGCTGGGGTCTTCTGTCCGCTCGCCGGTTAGTCAACATGTTCGTGAAACACATCTATCAGTTACATGGAGTTCCAAAGCGCATCATATTGGATCGGGGAGTTCAGTTCACGGAGAAATTCTGGAGAGGGTTTCTTCAGCGTATAGGATCTATGCAAGGTTTGAGTTCGGCATTTCATCCCAGCACGAACAGGGCAGTTGAAAGAGCTAATGCCGCCATAGAGAGATTTTTACATTGTTACGTGAGTTACCAACAGACAGACTGGGCGGCTCTTATCCCATTTGCCGAAGTAGCATACAACAACATCTGTCATCGGAGCACTGGACTGTCACTTTTCCATATAGCATATGGCCAGCAGTTCTATGCCATACCGGAAGTCGAGCCACCATCGTCAAACCCCACCACACCCCAGGAGTGGGCTAGAAGAATCCAACAAACATGGCAAACTGTAAAGGAGACACTTAGACGAGCAGCTAAGGAATACAAAACATATATAGATAGGAAACGAACGAGCCCCAAACCGTTTGCAATTGGGGACCAGGTTTTCCTATCCACCAAATATCTACATCTACGCCTACCCAGTAGAAAGCTTGGTCCGAAATACATAGGCCCGTTTCCGATTACACAGGTTATCAATCCAGTGACAGTCAAGTTACAATTACCCAGGCTACTTGGTCGGATACATCCCGTATTCCATTGCAGTCTTTTAAAACCCATGTCTGTAGACAGAGTAGGGTCCAACCCTATACCTCCAGGACCTAGCCATGCTGACTACTATGAAATTGATAAAATATTGGATTCTCGAATCCGTAGAGGAAGGCTTCAATATTTAGTACGATGGAAGGGCTACCCGCTAGCTCAAGCTTCATGGGTGGTTGCGTCGGATGTACAACCGAGCACCTGGTTCGACGTTACCACCATCACCACCCAGGGAGGCTGGGCCCGTAATATCTAACCTTACCTGTAAATTAATCTGTTTGATTTGCCTCTTCCAGAGTGGGTCCTGGTGAAAGAGGAGCCGACTCTCAAGCTGTGAACAGGCTCACCATCACTTATGGGGGGGAACGGAGATTAGAAGAGGCAGAATGCAGCCAGAGCTGTCGGACTTACAGATTTACAGCGACACTCACAGTGGCACTTCACAGCAGGAGGCAGCTACAAACAAAGCCAGCAGCAGCGGAGTCAACGGCAGGGAGGTGTGGCTGTTAATGTTTTCCTAAACGTGCTTCTGTGATGTGAACAGAGGCGCAATACTGCCAAACAGCTGTGGAGGGAGAGGAATGTTCCGAGGTTCTTTTATTTGCCGGATGTTAGGTTTGCTTTATGCCAAGTTCCTATATATAGCGCCACCTGGCTGCCTCCTGTAGCGCTGACTTTATTAATTTTTCCGGCTTGTTCGTTACTTTGCCTTGTTGCTTGTGTGTTCCAGTAAAGAGTTCTGGCTACTCCTTCTCAAGGTGTGGAGTCGTTTCTTTCGCAGCAAGCTCGGGCGGGACGACAGGCCGAGACCATGGTTTTGGGGTGAGAGTCCACCAGTACACTGATGACACCCAGTTGTACGTCTCCACCCCAAACCACCCCAATGATGCCCTTGATGTGATGTCCCGCTGCCTGGAGGCCATGCGGGTCTGGATGGGGAGAAATAGGCTTAAGCTCAACCCTTCCAAGACCGAGTGGCTGTGGCTTCTGGCGTCCCGGTTATAGTCAGCTGGTGCCATCGCTGACTATTGGGGGTGAATCTTTGCCCCCCACAGAGAGGGCTTGCAATCTGGGTGTCCTCCTGGACTCACGACTGTCTTTAGAAGAGCATATGACGGCCGTAGCCAGGGGGGCTTTTTATCAGGTTTGCCTGATCCGCCAGTTGCATCCCTTTCTGGACCGGGATGCCTTGCGCACGGTCACTCACACCCTCGTTACCTCCCATCTGGACTACTGTAATGCTCTCTACATGGGGCTCCCCTTGAAGAGCACTCGGAGGATCCAACTGGTCAGAATGCGGCTGCGTGGGTGGTTATGGGCGCACCTCATTACGCCCATGTAACACCTCACTTGCGTGAGCTGCACTGGTTCCCAGTGGTCTTCCGAGTGCAATTCAAAGTGTTGGTCACCACCTTTAAAGCGCTCCATGGCATAGGACCAGGATTCCTATGGGACCGCCTTCTGCCACCAACAGCCTCCCACCGACCAGTTTGCTCCCACAGAGAGGAACTCCTCAGGGTGCCATCGGCCAAGTTATGTTGGCTGGCGACACCCAGGAAGAGAGCCTTCTCTGTCAGAGCTCCTGCCCTTTGGAATGAATTGTCCCCGGATATTCGTAACATCTCTGACCTCCAAGTCTTTCGCTGCGCCCTCAAGACCCTACTGTTCTGACAGGCAGGGCTCTTTAACTGAATGATTTTAAATTGGGTTTTAATTTTGGGTTTTAAAATTTGGCCAAAACTATTTAATGATTTTAATTAATTTTTAACTATGATATTGTATATTTATGTTTTAATTCTGGCTGTACACCGCCCCGAGTCCTTTGGGAGGAGGGCGGTATTATTATTATTATTATTCAGATCATGGTTGTCCCAAAGGTACTTTTTCCAAATGATTTTTTTGGTGTTTTCTTTGAAAACATTTTGCTTCTTAGATGAGCAAAATGTTTTCAAAGAAAACATCAAGAAAGTCCAGTTTCCTTTTTGGAAAAATTACATTTGGGATGGTTATATAATAGTACTATAATCCTGGTGAAGTGTATTTTATTGGACTTATACATCTCTGTACTCCAAAGCTATACAAGGCCTATCAGATGTCCCAGCACTCCTGGAAAGCAAGTGAGGGATTATGGGAGTTGGTGTTCAGCCCAGGCTTCCTACCCCCGTGCAAACCAGCAAAGCTGGCATTGGTTTGTGGTGCTCCAAAAGAAGATTTTGCACAAACACTCTTTGAAGAGTGAATCAACTGTCCAAAGTTGTACATAGGTATATTTTATATAGACTCAGAGGGTACCAATCTGGGTTGCAGAATCAGGCTTGATTAAAAAGGGGATGGGAAGTCATTTGGAAATCTCATAAACAGAAAAAAAATTCTAAAAAAAGGAAATGAAAACTATTTTCATATCGTTGCCAACAAGAATAGAATAGAATAGAATAGAATAGAATAGAATAGAATAGAATAGAATAGAATAGAATAGAATAGAATAGAAT
>WNWU01000035.1:9048048-9061145 GCA_012654045.1 Ptyas mucosa
ATAGAATAGAATAGAATAGAATAGAATAGAATAGAATAGAATAGAATTCTTTATTGGCCCAGTATGATTGGACACACAAGGAATTTGTCTCTGGTGCAAAAGTTCTCAGTGTACATACAAACAAAGGGATAAGATAATATAGATATAAATAAATATTCTTTGAGTCAGTTATCAATCCTGACAACTGCCTGGACAAGTTCCTATAGTTTTCTTGGCAATATTTTCAGGAATGGCTGGTCACTACCTTCTGCCTAGGGGTGTAAAAGAATTACTTGTCACTCAGCTGGCTTTGTGTCTAGGGAGGACTAGAAGCAGCCTTCCAGTTTCTAAACTGTTGTATTTAAATACTGTATCAAAGAAGCTCTCATATGTTTATATTGTTTTATAATAATTATTGTTCTTTAATATATAAATGTAAGTTGCCTAAGGGTGCACAACAGAATTAGGTTGTTATGGAGAAAATATATCTGACACCAATTTATTGGCACGTAATCAAAACCACTTAGAATCCACTTAAACTGAAGTGGCATGTACAGTTCATAAATAAAACTGGCTGAATCCTGAAGTCACCCAAAAATGAAGAATTTTTTTGAATTTATGTTTATGCAGTCAGTGAAGGATACAAAATATTGTATCTTGATTTTAAAAAAGGAGGATCTGTTCAAAAGTTTTTCAAAAGAGAAGTTTTTTCCTGACCTTTCTTGTAAACCTTCCTACTGTTTCCAAAAAGTCCTATCTACATTTGCACTTTCCTTACTAAACTCTCTTGCAGGAGAAAAAAACAGCAAGGAAACAATTGGCCCAAAAAAAAGGGATTAGAATTTTTTAATTTAAAAATGTAAAAAAATGGTGGAGATGACTTGTGAGAATAACAGAGGTTTGATAAGGTTCTACTAGCCTGGGAAACATTGGCATCACTTTGATGAATTTAGCTGAGCTAGCTGGCCTATTCAATTCTTAATTGGGAAACCAGGCCTATCTATCTATCATCTATCATCTATCATCTATCATCTATCATCTATCATCTACCATCTACCATCTACCATCTACCATCTATCATCTCTATCTATCTATCTATCTAACTATCTATCTATCTATCTATCTATCTATCTATCTATCTATCTACCAACCATCTAATCTAATTCTAATCTAATCTAATCACTCTTTTTAAATGTTTTAGAATAACTATATTTTTCCGTTTACCTTAATTAACTGTGACTTTTTTTATTTGCTGGTCTATGACCGAATAAATGTTTGACTGATTGATTGATTGATTGAGAAACCAAGAGGAAATCCTAGGACTATGATCTTTGTCCATCATTTTCAAAGAGGATCTTGACGCCTAACAGGTTTTCGGCTGTCCACAGTGTGTCCGCAGATGACTTGTAAAGCCTATATGGGCACGGAATGTTCTGCCACATGTTGGGCAGACATGTGTGGGCACCACTATTGCAGCATTTGCAGCTCTGGCTTTGCGGAGTGTTCACTTCTCTTGTGCTATGGTTGTCCTTCTGTCTTCAAATGTCTGGCAGCCTTGGTGGATCAACATGCACCATGTTGATCGATTTTGTCCCAGGAGGTGATGTCGATATCCAGGGACTTGAGAGAGGCTTTCAACATGTCTTTGTATTGCTTCCTTTGTCCCCCATGTGATTGCTTTCCTTGAGTCAGCTCACCATAGAGGAGCTGTTTGGGGATGCGGTGGTCTGACATCCTTGCAACTTGGCCTGCCCAGCGTGTCTGGGCTTTAATCAGCAGGATGTGAATTGATGGCAGGCCTGCTCTGGAAAGGACTCCTGAGTCTGGCACTGGATCCTCAGAAGTCTGTGGAGGCAGATTGTGTGGAAGTGGTTCAATTGCCTAGTGTGCCTCCTGTATACAGTCCAAGTCTCACTGGCACACATCAGGGTAGTTACTGCTCGGTAGACTTTGAGCTTTGTAGCAAGGCAGCAGTCCCACACGTTGGTCAATCTGCCAAATGCAGAGCTTGCCTTGGTGATTCTGCAGTTGACCTTGATGTCAATTGTCACTGCATGGGAGAGGGTGCTGCCAAGGTATGTAAAATGGTCCACTGCTTGCAGCTTTTGTCCCTTCACTGCGATGATGGGCTCTTGGTGTTGAGCATTCAGAGCTGATGCATCACTTTGGTCTTTGTGTTGATGAGGAGGCCTAAGTTGTCACATGCTGCTGCAAATTTATCCACACTGGCTTGCATTTCCTGCTCTGATCCAGCATTCAGGGCACTGTCGTCAGTAAAAAGGAGGTCTTGTAGCATAGTCTCCTTTATCTTGGTGACAGCCTGGAGTCTTCGCAGATTGAACAGTTTCCCATCGGTCCTGTATTTCAGGCCGACTCCCAAGGAATCATTCTGGAAGGCGTCTGATAGCATGGCTGAAAACTTTATGCTGAACAGGGTTGGTGCAAGCACGCACCCTTGCTTGATGCCATTTGTGACGGGAAAGCTGAAGTTTCTCCATCATCCAGAACATGAGCTGTCATGCCATTGTGGAACTGATGTACCATCAGGATGAATCTATCAGGGCACCCAAATGTTGACATGATGCACCACAGACCTTCATGACTGACAGTGTCAAAATGTTGGTGAGATCCACGAAAGTGCTGTACAATTCACGATTCTGCTCTTGACACTTCTCTTAGAGCTGTCAGGCTATGAAGATCATGTCCACAGTGCCATGCTCTTTGTGGAAACCACACTGTGTCTCGGATAATAAAGCCTGTTCCAGGTAGTCAGTCAAGCAATTCAGCCACACTGGAACAGCTGAGTAAGTTTGTCAACAAGCATTGCACCATGATCCTTGATTCAGTCTTTATTTATTTTTATTTATTTATTTCCAATTTCTATACTGCCCTTCTCCCTGAGGACTCAGGGCGGTGTACAGCCAGAAATAAAAAACATGAAATATAAATATTAAGACAATTACAATATATATAATTTGGCTACAAAATTTAAAACTCACAGACCAATTAAAATATTCAAAATATTTAAAATTTCTTCTTAAGCCAGCCCGGCTTGTTGGAAAAAATGTGTTTTTAGGGCACGGCGGAAGGCACTGAGGTCATGAATTCTCCTAATCTCCGGGGGCAACTGGTTCCAGAGGGTGGGTGCCCCCACAGAGAAGGCTCTGGTGCTTGAGCTGCAATATTAACATGGCCTGCTGGAGGGACTGGCACTTGTCTTTGCTGCATTAAGCATTGTTGTGCCCCATCTGCACCACCAGGGGGTGCTAAAATTTGAGCTTGTGGAGGCACAGTTGAAGCCTTTGATGGTGGGGGGTCCAGGCTGTAGTTGATATCCACCTGGGGCATTCTGTCAATCGCCTCATTGTTGATTGAAGATGGGCGGTTCAGTACAGATTGGAAGAGCTCAGTCCAACACTGTAGAATCAGAGTCTTCTCAGTAATGAGAGTTGTACCATAGTGAAAAAAGTAAAATATCTCAGAATCTGGTTGACAGCAAAAATTTCCTCCATAAAAGAAGATAATTACTCAAAATTATTACAACAATTTCAAAAGAACTTGGAGAATTGGGCAAAACTGCAATTATCTCTGGTCAGAAGAATTGTGACCATAAAAATTAACATTAACAGCTGGTGTTAATAACAGGGTGCTTTAGACCACTGCTCTTTAGCCACCAAGGCTCTTTATTTTGTTTTTCTTGGCTGTTGCTCAGCTGATAAGCGAATAGGCTATTAAGCAGATAGTTTAGTCAGTGACTGAAGAATGCTGATTAATTACTGCAAATATGCCAAGAAAGAAAAAGAAAACCAGATACAGGGCACAGTCTGCTGAAGACATAACTCTCTCTGATGAAGCAGTGGAAAGAATCATAAAGAGGTTTTCAATTTTTCAAACCCCACTTGCTTCAGCGACCAGGCTTGATGAAGGTGCTGTTGGGGGAGCTTATCCTGAAGATGACGTACTGAGATCAGTGATGCCCTCTTCTGATTTTATATGCTCTCAATCATTTTCTAAAGAAGCCCAGGAATTTGAAAGGCTTGATGCCAAACCAAAAATTCCACAAGTGGCTGTGTTTTCTTTACCCACAGAGAGAGGTGAAATTCATTATTCTCCTCCTAGCCCTGAGCAAACCCTGCATGAGAAGGCTGTAAAAAGTTATTGTGATCAAATAGAGATTCTAGAACATGAGCTGTACAAGGCGAAAGTGTTTGTTTCTATACTCAAGCCAGATAAGAGGGACTCTCGTGTTTTTCAAATTCCTGAATCCTCCATTTTGCCTTCTTCAAAGCCAAAACCACTCTCCCAGGAGGGTTTTGTGTCAGGTGAATCAGAACAGAAAGCTGTAACCACATCACAATTGACTCATGATGTTGTGCCTTCTCAGATTGCACATGATGCTGCTGCTGCAGCAAAGTTTTCTGTGATGCCTGAAACTAGTGTTACAGCACCATCTACTGGCGAAAGTAATTCACAAGATAAAACTGAATTGCTTCACATGATGCAAGAGCATTTACAAGTACAGCAAACTTTTTCAACGATGTCTCTAAATCAATCAGTTCTTCAGGCTTCAACTGTGCCTCCACAAGCTCAAATTTTAGCACCCCCTGGTGGTGCAGATGGGGCACAACAATGCTTAATGCAGCAAAGACAAGTGCCAGTCCCTCCAGCAGGCCATGTTAATATTGCAGCTCAAGCACCAGTGGCAGCTGCAATACAGCAGCCTCAGGTTCAAGCACAGCAGCCGCAGGTTCCAGTACAGCAGCCTCAGGTTCAACCACAAGTGTTTCTACCTTCACAACCAATGCATGTTCCTCAACAGGCATCTTCTATTGTTCCACTGGTGATTCAAAATTAAAGCATTCAGGACAAAATTATAAAGCATGGGTCAGTGAGGTTGGACTTTTACTCCATAGAGAAGGTACCCACTGCATGGTGTTTAATCCTCCTGACCAGCCATGGGCTCTTGAAATAAGAGACTTACATACTAAAGCATGCACAGCATTATTGATGTCCATGGATACTGAACTGCAGGTTACTTTTCCACCTGATGCAACTGCCCAACAAATTTGGGTCCAATTAGAAACATGCTACCGGCCTGTTTCTATTGAATCTACATGTTTGCTCTTGTCTGAGTTCCATGGTTTGAAATTAAAACCTGGTGAAAGATTGGAGAACATTTAAATAAAATGAATGGAATGAGGAAGGATTTGGGCGAAAGAGGCTATCTTATTGATGATTTTCAAATGATCAGCATTATTATTAACTCATTGAATTATGAATGGAAAGATGCCATTATGAAATTAATCAAGTGCCTATTGCTGAATGCACAGTGGATCATGTATGCAGAATTTTAACTGAAGAAGAGGCATTTATGCTAGCCATGCCACATTTGAGAGGACTATCTGCATCAAGAGCTCCAGCGAGGCACCCCTTCCGAGGAAGAGCCTACATTCCAAGGATGCCAAGATGCTACATCTGTAATCATGTGGGACATGCCACCCAGGATTGTCCCCAACGATTTCCAGCTCCCTTCGTGTACCAGCCCAGAGGAACACAATCCAGAGGAGGCAGAGGCAGAGGCGGAAGACAAGATTGTTGTGGTCCCAGGCATGATCCGCAAGCTCCACTCGCCACATTGCCTTTAACCAACAATCCACAACCTGGTCCAGAATATGACAGACAACTTCTGTGGACTTTGGATAGTGGTGCAGCATTGCATGTTACTTACAGAAAAGAACTTTTTACAGAGATGCATGAGCCTGAACCTGAATTACGTGAACTTTATTCTTTTTCCAATCATCCTTGTTAGGTCAGAGGAAAAGGAACTGTTTATGTTGAAGAGCTCGATGCATTCATCCCTGATGTTTATTATATACTAACAGCAAATAGTAGTTTGCTTAGTCCACGACCTCGAAAAAGCAAGTTATATAATTAAAAATGGAGATATTGTTGCTGAAACCATGTTAATTGGTGGTGTTTATTACATAAAGCCAAAGTGTAAACCGCAAGCACAGGCAAGTATACAAACTCCAAAAGAGGATAGCACAGGCCCAGAGAGAGATGTTCCAGAGAGAGATCCTGTTGCTACTCCAAAGGCTCCTAAAGCCAACAAAAGGAAAATTAGGAAACAGGTTGTCAGAGCAAGCCTGAGGTTCCTCATAAGACTGTTAATGTTGAAAATTCACTAACTGGTAAACCTTTGCATTACAGGTGAATCCCTAAGTGGCATAGAAGATTGGGGCATCCCAGTTTCCGTATTCTTAGGAAAATGCCAGAGTTCACAAAAAGTTTGGATCTAAAGGGGTGTAAAGTGTTTTTGGATTGTGCTGTCTTGCAAAAGAGCCAAATCCAAAGCAGCAGCCATTCCAAAATGCGCTACACGCATGTCAACATGCATTTTTTATTTGGTACACACTGACATAGTAGGTCCTTTCAAATCAACACTTGGTGGTAAAAAATATTTTTTAACAATTGTTGATAATTACTCTAGATATGGATATGTATATCCTATGAAAGAAAAATCTGAGACCTTTCAGATCTTTAAAGACTTTGCCGCTCTTGTTTATACCCAACACGGAGTAAGCATCACTAGAATTCAAAGTGATCGTGGTGCTGAATTCATGTCTCAGCGGTTCCAGGACTGGATGCGTAAGAATGAAATTCTTCATCAGACCTCGGCCCCTTATACTCCAGCTCAGAACTAAAGCACACTGTTATTAATACCAGCTGCCTGCAATTACTGCAAGTTCGAATCTCACCAGGCTCAAGGTTGACTCAGCCTTCCATCCTTTCTAAGGTAGGTAAATTGAGGACCCAGTTTGTGGGGGCAATAAGCTGACTTTGTATAAAATATACAAAAGTATGAAGGCTATTGCTTAGCGCGTTGTAAGCCGCCCTGAGTCTCCGGAGAAGGGCGGCATATAAATCAAATTAAAAAAAAAAAGAACGGGGTGACAAGGGGTGACCCACCTAGAAAGGTGACAAGGGGTCCTGCAAACCATGATGCATTGTCTCCTAGAAGACGCCAACCTCAGTAACCCATACTGGGGTGAAGCTATTAAATATGCAAATTATATTGTGCACTACACTTGGAGTAGTGTAATAAATCAGACTCCTTTCTTCATGTTGTATGGGTACAAGCCCGATCTCAAAAACCTCCATATTTTTGGTTCATACGCTATGGTGAACATTCCCTTAGCTCAAAGAAAGAAATGAGGTCCAGCAGCAAAAAGGATGAGATTTATGGGTATTGATGATAACTCAAAGTGGAGCAAATTTATTGACTCCACACATGTAATAGTGATTTCTCAATCTGCCAATTTTGAGGAAGATGCTGACTGGTCCAGGATTCATTCCAATGATCCTGGAGTTTATTTTCCTAGAGATGATGTTGCTGATGCCTCGCAGCCTGAAGACCAAGATTCACAGGCAAATGTTCCAACCACCAGTCCTTCTCAACCTGATGTTCTGTCTTTACAAGCCGTGGATGCTGACGCTAGCAATGATGGTGAAGATGAGGACGAAATGGAAGAAGAATGGACGGCTGTTCCAAGGCGTTCCAAGAGGGCCACAAAGAGGGCCCTCCAGAGCGATATTCGTGGTAACTGACAAAAACACCCTTGCCTTTGATTTATAATGTTACACTTCCTCCTGATCAGTTCACACAAATCAAGCATCTTCCTGCCTCAGAGCAAGAGAAGTGGTATGAGGCAATGCAGGCTGAAATGGACAGTCTAAAGAAACTAAATGTGTTTATGCCTGCAAACCCTCCAGCAAACAAAAAAGTCATTGGCACTCAATGGGTCTACAGAATCAAAAAGAAGACAAATGGTGAGTCATTGTACAAGGACAGACTTGTAGCTCAGGGTTTCGCTCAACGTTATCCTGAGGACTACACAAATACCTACTCACCGACAGTCCAGACTGAAAGTGTAAAAATTGCTTTAGCCACTGCCACTATTCTTGGTTTAGAAGCTTTCCAGTTCAATGTTGACACGGTTTATCTACATGCTGACCTAGATGAGGAGATCTACGTAAAAGATCCTCCAGGGTTCCGACAGCAAGAAGGGGATACCTGGTTTCTACACAAAAGTCTTTATGATCTGAAACAGTCTGGTTTAATGTGGTACTTATGTCTTATTGACAAACTAAATTCAATGGGCTTCATTAAGTCCGAAACTGATGAATGCGTGTTTACAAAAAGGTCTGATAATACATATGAGATAGTTCTTGTTTATGTTGATGATATTGTTTATATTGGTTGAAATAAGCAGATGAGTGAGAATTTTGCTAAATCTTTGCAGAGATATTTCACATTGAAATCTTTAGGTCATGTTAGCACTTATTTAGGTGTTCAGATTATCAAAACTCAGAAGGGGTTTCACAAGAGGATAAAATTGAGCAGATTTTAAAGTTCCTGTTCCAAGCCTTTAAAATCTGCTCAAAAAAAAAAAAAAAAAAAAAAAATTGAGCAGATTTTGCATCATTGCAACATGAAAGATGCTAATACAGTACGCACACCCATGCAAACAGATTTCCACAACTTGGCACATGAACCAAGTCCTGAATTTGAGGATCAAACACTTTATCGTTCAGTTATTGGGTCACTATTGTATATTAGTAGTTGGACTAGACCCAACATTGCACTTAGTGTTAATCTCTTGTCACGACACATAGGTAAGGCAAGACAGTTTCAATGGACATGTGTTAAGAAATTATTGAAATACCTAAAGCACACTAAAAATATGAAGTTATTGTTAGAACTGACACATACTGATATTGCAGAATTATATTGTTATGCAGTTTCTGATTGGGCGAGTGATAAGAAATCATGTAAAAGTACTTCAGGTTATATGAGGTTCTTAAATCGATGTCCTGTTTACTGGCATGTGCAAAAACAGAATTTTGTTTCTTGTTCATCTACTGAAGCTGAATATGCTTGTGTTTCAGATGCATGTAATTCTCTAACGTGTTTGATGCTTTGGTCACAGATACCTGGACACACCCAATCCAACGGATCACCGTGATGGAAGACAATGAATCTGTTGTTTATATTTCTGAATCACGTTTCACGAGTTCTAGGTCCAGACACATTGACATCCATTATAAAAATATAAAACAATTAGTGAAATAAGGTTTTGTAAAATTGCAGTATGTGACTACACATGATCAGATTGCTGATATGCTCAACAAACCGCTTCCAGCAGCTCAGCACGAGTATCTGCGTAAGAAGATGTGCCTTAACTGATGCCTATACCTGATGTCTGCTCAACTGGCAAAGAAGGGGTTGTCACTGCGTTATTTGTTTGCCAGCTGAGCTTCCATTCTGAGCATTACGGTAGCTTGCCAGAGGACTTTATCACGTCCCTGTAGCAACTGAGATAAGACTGGTTTCTGAGCTACTGCGCATGTCTACATTTTTCTTTTCTAACTTCCTGATTTATACTTCCTTTTTTCGTCTGTGAGATAACACTGCCAGTAAAATGTAGTTAGCTAGTGTTTTCTATTTTTACAATAAAAGTTTATTAGAATACATTTGGGTTTTCTTTCTTTAAAGTATACAGCATGAAAAACAAGATCCATTCACCTCTAATTAATTACATGTTCCCCAGGGGGGGAACGAGGCTGATTCACGCTTCGACACCCTGTTTCAGAGGCGGCAGCCCTGTTTCAGAGGCCCCAGCCCTTAATCTCCCTGCTGTCTCCCCCTTGACTGCCTTTTTTGTCATCCCACAGCCATGACTTTACCTTCCTCCCACAGCTGGCTGCCAGGGAAGGCAAGCCAGGGCTGAGCCATTGCCTCTGGGCTCCCTGCCAGCCTGCATCTCACCCCCACCCCTTGTCGTGAGATGTGTGCAGCTGCCACATCTTTTTTTGGTGCAGCTGGAGTCCACCCACACCAAAAAAAAAGATGTGGTGGCTGCAGGCATCTCACAACAAGGGGGCAAGATGCGGGGTGGTGGGGAGCCCAGCGATGACAGCTCAGCCCTTGCTTGCCTTCCCCTCTGCCACCAGCCACCGCAGAGGAAGGTAAGCCTGAAGAAAGAGGTAGTCGTGGGGGAGGAAGCGAGGCTAGGGCCAGGGCCTCTGAAGGAGGGGAAATGGGGTGTCGTGTGCAACTGGTGAAGGGAGAGCAGGTGGCATGTAGGATTAGGCCAGGCCTGGGCAGAAAATAGGTAGAAAGAATAATTGTAAATTCATTTTTTTTTCCTACCGGGTTCTGTGGGCATGGCTTTGGGGGGGTGTCATGCGACTGAGTGGGCATGGATGTGAGTGATGTCAAGTTGGACATGCCCACTCAGTCACAAGACTCCCCTCACCAAGCCACACCCACAGAACTGGTAGGAAAAATGTTTCAATCCCACAACTGATGCAAACTAGACAGTAACGCATTGCAATATGACAGGTTACTCTCGGTGGTTCCTCTATAGCAGTGATGGCTAACCTTTTTGCCATTGCGTGCCAGGAGAGGGGGGGCAGGGAAGGGTCATGCGCGCATGTGCCCACGCCTCCCCCCCACCTCCTGGCACGTGATGGCCTGGTAGGCCCGTTTTTCTTTCTTACCTGGTTCCAGATCCTCTCTATTTATCTGGGAAGGGCGAAAACAGCCTTTCTCACTCTCTCGGAGGTCCTCCAAAGGCCTGAAACAGCCCATTTCCCAACTCCCTGTGGGACAGGAAGTGACATTTTTTGCTGTCCCCAGCCTCCAGAGCCTCTCTAGGAGTCTCTAGGAGCCTCTCTAGGAGTCTCTAGGAGCCTCTCTAGGAGTCTCTGGAGGCTGGGGACAGCAAAAACCGTCACTTCCTGTCCCACCAGGAGTTGGGAAATGGGTCCTTTCAGTCTCCGTAGGGCCTCCAAGGGAGTGGGAAAGGCTTTTTTTGCCCTTCCCAGATAAATAGAGATGAGGTAAGAAAGAAAAACGGGCCTTCCCCACCCCCACCCCCAGGCCTTCCAGAGGCAGGAAACAGCCTGTTTCCCTACTTCTGGTGGGTCCAGAAGGCCCGAAAATCAGCTGGCTGGCACGTGCATGCACCCTGGAGCTGAGCTGGCGTGCCTACTAATATGGCTCTGCATGCCACCTGTGGCATGCATGCCATAGATTTGCCGTCACGGCTCTATAGAAAGTGGTAAGGACAGGAAAAGGAAGATGTACTTTTTTAAAGAGAATGCAGGCCTGCTTTACCAGTGTCTCACTGTTGAGCAACCAAGCTAGCCTACTCATTAGCTGCACACCCAGAAACATGATGCTGCTAACCACCTCTACAGGTAAATAATTAATACACAAAGGTGTATTAGATTCTTCTGTCTCTGCTAATTGCTCCTGGTCCAAACTGCTGTGGAGAAACCTGATCTATTTCAAATATATTTAATAATATGATAGTATAATCAATATTAAGCTGTTAAGCACAAGAGGTTTCTACCAGTACATATCAGCAGTCTTTAGTGGCAATGTATAATTAGCTCATGCTTTCTGTCAAATGTTTTTGAAAAGGTTGGGGAAAAAATCACCCAAGTTTTCATGATGTGTTTCACTTTGGTTCATTTTCCATTTTTTCTAAGGCCTTATTTCCTAATGGGAGTGACTCAGTTTTGATCATTAGCCTTTCCATTTCTTATGTAAAAATATGTAACTTTCATTTGATCAGTAGGGTTTCTTTAGATGTAAAATTGCTTTAGAGATAAAATTATCACAAGAGAGACCTTCAAAGTATTCAGTAATGAAGGAGAAATTCTGTCTAATTTGATCACCTACTAAAAACATTATTTCTAATAAATTTCTTTTGTACAAATGTCGGACAAGGAAGTTAAATATGGATGTTTAAACTGTGTATGTTTCCTTAAACCATGTAAGAATAAAAGTGTGTGTGCGCGCACACACACAGACACACACACACACACACACACACACACACAGCTACAGGAACATGTAAGAGTGCAAATGTAGCATGTCTGCAACTCTTTAAAGCACAGGGCACTGCAAAAGCAGTTCCAAGTAATTCCATTCTTGACATGCTCTTTCCTTGACAATCCTGTGGAAATTAGGTTTCAATTGCTTTCTCCCAGAATGTTTTTTCCAACAGTTTCCAGTGTAGTCCATAGGCTAGACAATCTCTCTTCCAAGAACATAGGAGCACCGGAAGCTGGAAGAGCAGCTGCCCAGTGCACATGTGTGCACCAGAAAGATGATCTTCTGGTTTCCATTGCATGCATGTGTGCCGGCCAGCTGGTCTTTATGGCAGAAAGAGGAAGACTAGGTGCACATGCGCATGTCAGAAACCAGAAGATCAAACCGGTGCCAAAAAGATTTGCCAACACTACCCTAGGGTGTATGGGGTGTTCAAGGAAGGGTAGCACCTCTGATGTAGGGGCATGTCATGTCCTTTTAAGGGCAGCTTGTCCTACTTTGATCCCCACCTGTCACTCAGCTCTCACCTGTAGCTCCTGGTAGCTGTAGTATGTGCAGCGGCCACACCCTGGGCAAGAATTTCAACAGGCTGGGCAAACCAGGTTGAGGGTAGCCATCAGGTCATTGACCTTTGGTGGGATAGGGACTTGTCTATCCTGAGCATGTGAAGACATCCGGCAGATTGAATGGATGAAACCTATTAGAATAGGACAATGGTCATGAAGGTGGTCTCCACAAGCAATGTGGTACGCTAAGAGCACAGCAAGACACAAAAGATGCCCTGGTCGACTACTGCACCCTGCCCATCTCCATCTGTCTCAGCTCTTGTTCTGCCATTGGAGCAAGATGGAATCTGGGAAGAGTGAGGCTGACTATGCGGGCCTCTCCCTCACTTTAATCCAATTCACACGCAAGTCTTGACACCCCTCCAATTGTCGTAAACCTTCAAAGTCCTGTGGCTATGGGCAAGCAATGAAGCAGCAGGTATGGATACACTGGGAGCTGTAGCCACTGTTCTGACCCAGCCTTAGCAGAAGCAAGAAACAGACTCCTTGTCACGAAAAACCCCTCTTTATTTATCTTTTGTGAATTAATTGCATTCACCGAACAAAAAGTCCAGGCAATAGTCCTTCAAAGAGTTAACTGCAGTAATTTAATTTAATTTAATTTAATTTAATTTAATTTAATTTAATTTAATTTAATTTAATTTAAT
>WNWU01000035.1:9064071-9089210 GCA_012654045.1 Ptyas mucosa
ATTCTATTCTATTCTATTCTATTCTATTCTATTCTATTCTATTCTATCCTATCCTATCCTATCCTATCCTATCCTATCCTATCCTATCATACCCTATCCTATCCTATCCTATCCTATCCTATTTGCGGCTCATGACCTGATCATCACCAATACCATCTTCTGCCTGTCCACTTGCCAAAAAATGTCCTGGATGCACCCACACTCCAAGCACTTGCATCTTATTGATTATGTCATTGTGTGGAGGAAGACAGACAGGATGTAAGGGTGACCAAGGCCATGCCAAGTGCTGACTGTTGGACTGACCATCAACTCATCATCTTCAAATTAAGTTTTCACATCAAGCCAAAGAGACGTCCACAGGGAAACAAAGCTGTGATGAAACAGATCAACATCAGTAAACTGAGGAACCCCAACACAGCAGCTTCACTAGTAGAAGATCTTGACAACCAACTTTCAGAGATGCAATTAGAGGGGAATTCTGGGAAGGACTGGGAACGCTTCCAGGATATTGTGTACCCTTCTGCACTGAAGATTCATGGACCTTTTAGTCCATGGACCAGTCCAGGAAACAGCAGGACCGGTTTGACGAAAACAATGAAGAGATCAAGGCCCTACTTGCTGAAAAGCACCACCTTGACCCGTTGTCAACAGCTAAGAAAAATGGCTTCAACAACACTCGCAAGATGCAGGACTCCTGGTTAAGTGCCAAAGCAGATGAAATTCAGATGTTTGCTGATAGAAATGATGCCAAATAGTTCTACAAAGCCCTCAGATCCTTGTAGAGCCCTCAGCCTTCAGGGAGCTCTCTTCTACTGGACTCAGATGATGCAACTCTCTCTTTTTTCCCCCTAAATATTTTTATTCAACATTTTTAACCTTTAAAATCACAATTACACTACTACAGCTTTCCATTATCAGAATTTTTTCTTAATTTCAACTTATCCATAGGCCTGTTGTTTTATACATGTTATACTTTCTTATTTCATAGTTACTTTAATATGTCTATTACACTCTTTACTGACAAGGCAGATAAGAGATAATACAAGAACTGTAGTGAATATACTGAAATATTATGAAGCCCGTCCAGAAAAACAAGCAGCGCTTGTTTTTCTGGATGCTCAAAAGGCATTTGATAATTTAAATTGGCAATTTATGATTCAACAAATTAGAAATATGAACTTTGGAGATAAAGTTGAAAATATGATAGAAGCAATATACACTACTCAGAAGGCAAGTGTAATATTAAATGGGGACACCACAAAAGCATTTCAAATAATGAAGGGAGTACCTTGTCTATTGTCACCTCTACTTTTTATCCTGACATTAAAAATATTATTAATCAGAATTAGAGTGAACCAAGAAATAAAAGGAATGAGAATTAAAAAGGAAGAGAATAAAGTATAAGCCTTCGCCAATGACTTGGTATTTTTTATCGAGGAACCATTGGAAACTGGCCCCATTTTACTACAAGAAATAGAAAAATATGGAGAAGTATCGGGCCTCAAAATTAACAAAGAAAAGATCAAAATGTTAGTTAAAAATTTAATAATGAACCAGAAAAGAGATCTAGAGAGGGAAACGGGATTACAAATCGCTAAGAAGATTAAATATTTAGGAATCTGGTTAACGGCGAGGTGTTCTTCAGTATAAGATGACAATTATATAGAACTATTTCAACAAATAAAGAAAGATCTGGAAAGGTGGGGGACATTATAATTATCTCTATTAAGAGGAATAGTGACTATTAAAATGAATATTTTACCTAAATTACTTTATCTATTTCAAACAATCCCTATAAAATTGGATAAGAAGTTTTTCACAGATCTAAACAAAATAATTATAAAATTTGTCTGGTCAGGTAGGAAGTCACAGATAAAATTAGTTTCACTTCATGACAGTAGAAGTAGAGGTGGCTTTGGACTCCCGGCATGGGAACTCTATTATAAAGCAGCGATATTAGTATGGATTAGAAATTGAATAAATTTAAAAAATTGAAGAATTTTAACACTGGAAGGGCATGACTTACAAAAGGGATGGCACGCCTTTCTGTGGGATAGGGGAAATAAGGCACATTCATATTTTTACAGACATAAAATAAGGGATATGCTGTTACAGACGTGGGAAGACATAAAGAAAAAACACTATATGAAGATCCCCGGGTGGCTATCCACCATGGAGGCAACCATCCACCCCGATATACTAGATGTAGGCAAAATGCTCAGATATAACAAAATTTTAGATAATCAAGGGAAACTCAAAAACAATCAGGAATTAAAGAAACAGGGAATATTTATGGATGGGTGGCCATACTTAGTTACAATCTAGATATAAAAAGGATGCAGAAGAATATGGATTCAATATTGAACCACAACAATTAGATAAACTGTTGGTAGGTCCAGAGGGAATACTAATAACAAGAATATATAATTATTTACTAAAATTTGATAGGGCGGAGGCGTGGTAAAAGAATCCATGATTGCCTGGGCCAAAAACGTAGGACACAACATAGAATTAGAAGACTGGGAAAAAATCTGGAATAAAAATTATACAATAACTAAATCAGTGGTCTATAAGGAAAACCAATATAAGATGCTTTATCATTGGCATTTAGCACCAGCAAAAGATGTATCCAAATTTAAATCCAAAATGTTGGAAATTCAAACAGGGACAAGGTACCTTCTTTCACTCATGGTCGTCATGCCCCAGAGTGAAAAGATATTGGATGAAGATACAAGAATGGCTGCAGGATTTAACTGTCAAATAGAATTTAAATTGGAATTGTTTCTCCTGGGGATATTTAGGGCGAAATATAATAGAAAGATAAAATATTTGATGTTACCTATATTAACGGTGGCAAGGATTGCTTCTGCACAGTATTGGAAGAAAGATAGTATACCGCCAGAGGGATTAGTAATTCAAAAAACATTTGATTGCACAGAAATGCTTAAACTCATGTTAGAGTTAAAGGGAAAGGATGACTTGGAATATTATGCGGTATGGGAAAAATGGTATGAATGGATAGACAATAGAAATAAGAAATGGAAATGTACATAAAGGAATAGAACGTTTAGAAATAGAATGTATACAATGTATTGAATATTGATTCTAGTTGTATGAATAATGTCACAGATCTGTTAAATATGTAAGACATATATGTAAAGAGAAAAAGTGCAATAAAAATATTTTTTTAAAAAAAAAGAAAGAAATTTTGAGTGCAACCTCTCATTCATGATATTGAAGGAGAGCTGATACAAACAACTATCAGAGAATTTCTTTGCTCGGCAATCTCTGATTCACAGTCCTCCTTATCCATAGCAGAGAAGCTGAGAAGAAACCACACAATAATACGTGAAGCTGCAATGAATTAGTTAATCCCTTTTATGAGACTGGTCAGTCTGGCAAACTTACATCTCCTGCCTGTTCATGCTTGTCTTGTAATTTAATGAAGACAGAGATAGGGCTGACAATCCAATTACTTTGGAAATGCAAAATGGGGCTGCAACGGAGAGCCTTACGCGTGTGTGACATTCAGGGATGAGAGCGCAGGAGGGCAAATGAGGAGATATCTGGGGAGGGACAGTTCAGAAAGTCTTTCTCAACTGAAAATACCACCAGCGAAGGGTCCAGCAGCTGTGAAGCTATAAGTACCATCAAGCAAAGGTGGCAGCTATTTTATACTGGCAATTACACTCCAGTGATTGGTGTGGTGTATCTCCTCTGCTTCTGTTGTGTGGCACCACTGATTCACAGTGACAGGGTTAATGCAGTGGTGGATTCCCTCATTGAACAGAAGTTTGGATTGTATGAGCTCCAAAGTTCATAACTGCATGATTTTGTTTAATTGATTTCTGGAACCAGACACATACACATCTGGTAGGGCTGAGACACTGGCACCAAGCCATATATGTGGGATGGGAGAGGGACAGTTTTTCAGTGGTTAAGGCCAGCCATGAGAAGGGCTGCAGTGTTAATATGTGCTATCCAGTGGTGGGATTAAATTTTTTTAACAACCAGTTCTGTGGGCGTGGCTTATTTGGGTGGGCATGGCTTGGAGGTCATGTAAATCGAGGATTACCTGTATAAAAATACAAAAAGCTTCTTTGCTTGCAAAAAGCTGCCCTAAATACCAATCATTAGATTAGAAATACCTGCAAACTGGAGTTACAAATCAGGGAAGGTGCCAGAGCAATTGGGGAATTAAAATCAGTGGTGGGATTCAATTTTTTTAACAACCAGTTCTGTGGGTGTAGCTTATTTGGGTGGATGTGGCTTGATGGTCATGTGACTGGGTAGTCGTGGCTTGGTGGTCATGTGACTGGGTGGCTGTGGCTAACTGATCATGTGACCGGGTGGCTGTTGCTATGTGTATAGGGACTACTCAGAGGGCTGAAAAAAGTCATTTCTAACCAGTCCTCACACTTATGACCATCCTCACATTTATGCCCGTTGTAGTGTTCTTAACAACCGTGTCACTCATTTCACAACAGCTTCTCTTCACCATGGTGACAAGTTAGGGCTTGTAAAATGTGAGGACAGTCATAAGTGCGAGGACTAGTCAAAAGTGCGAGGACTGGTCAAAAATAACTTTTTCAGCCCTCTGAGTAGTCTATATGCACATAGGGACTACCCAGAGGGCTGAAAAAAATTGATTTCTGACAGTTCCTTGCACTTTTGACTGGTCCTCGCACTTATGACCGGTCATCATTTATGCCATTGCAGCATTCTTAACAACCATGTCACTCATTTCACAACTGCAGTGCTTCATGTGACTGGGTGGCTGTGGCCAGGTGGTCATGTGGCATCGCTTCTTTGCCCTAATGACAGTTTGCTGCAATGGTCATAAGTGTGAAAAACAGTCATAAGTCATTTTTCCAGTGCTATTGTAACTGTTGTCGAGGAATACAAAAAGCTTCTTTGCTTGCAAAAAGCTGCCCTAAATACCAATTATTAGATTAGAAATACCTGCAAACTGGAGTTACAAATCAGGGAGGGTGCCAGAGCACCTTGAGGAATTTAAATAGTTAAAATGCAATGATAACTATCAGCAGCCAACTCTTGCTCATAAAGTGAAACCCTTTAGCAGAGAGATAATTTAAACTCTCCAGAATGAAGCAAAGGAGCAAACAGAGTATCTGTTGCTGGTTAAACCAATTACCAGAACAAATAGGCACAGAATAAGTCAGATTTCCAAAACTGCTTCTTTTCAGGAACAGAGATTAACATTTTTCCTTCCAAACAAAACTGAATAGGGAAAATTATCCCATCACTAAACACAGGATTAAATATCACCAAGCACAGAATTAAACTTCACCAAAAACTAGTTTTAGACCAAAAGTCAGAAAGGGTATGTAAACTCACATTTGAAAATTAAAGGAAATAAATAAAGGTTATTCTTTTATAAATTGTAAAGTGTGAGATTATCTGTCTGCTGTTTTCTGACTATGTAAAGTGACCACAAAGGGTAATCAGTGGAGACAATGCATTATGACTTGCTAAGAGCTCTTCAGGAAACAGGAATTTAAGCCTTGGGCAAAAAGCTATCAGGAGACAGGAACATCGGAGATGGAGGGAAATTGTCAAGAAGACCCTTTTAAAGTGTAAAACAACTTAAAGGATGAATTTAAGAGAATAAGAGGGAGTTGGGAGGGCTCCTTAGGCGTGAAGGTGTATAAAATGTATAGCTTGAAAACTGCTTTTTGTGCTCTTTGAACTCAATCCATTTGGGAAGAGTCTAAGAGGCCGCGCTTGCAACCGCTTTTCTTTTTTTTCTTCTCATGTTTTTCTCCAATAAATCTTTGATTTTGTTAACCAGACTTGTCTTGGAGTTGTGGGTATAAAATTTGGGAATTTTAAATCTCACAATGTCAATCTTTATCTTTCTAGCTAGCCAAGAAGCCTTGCTGAATGTCACTCATCTTGATTCCTTGCAGTGGTGGGATTTTACCAGTTGTTAAGTAGTTAAGTAGTTAAGCAGTTCGGAGAACTGGTTGTTAAAAGAAATCTCCTTTTGTTTTTTTCCACTTTACATGGTTAATTCTGTAAGGAATTACAACATAAGGTGTTGTTTCCTAGCCTAATCTTTATTGCCCTGCTTACAGAAACTGCCTCTCTGTCAGTATGCCTAGACTTACTGTCGCTTCTGTTTCTGGAGGTTCTCTAAGGTTTTTTTCCTCCCTTGAGTTTCTTAAAGGGGAAGGGTTGTTTTAAGCTTTTTACACCGCTGTTGACAGGAAATACTCCCCTGTTTGAGTTTTTCCAGCCAGGGTGCAATGATCAGCACTTTGAAGAAATAATTGAATAACGAAGCAGAAGCTTTTAATGACAAGGAACCAAGATGAGTGACATTCAGCAAGGCTTCTTGGCTAGCTAGAAAGATTGACATTCAAACGTGAGTTTACATACCCTTTCTGACTTTTGGTCTAAAACTAGTTTTTGGTGAAGTTTAATTCTACGCTTGGTGATATGGGTATCCCCTTTAGGAATTTTTTTTACAGTGATGGGCTGTCTGCTAAAATAAGGCCAGGCCGTGACACACACTTGAAAGTAAACCAGGAAGCCTGTAATTGTGGAGTGAGTCTGACAAGAACAAAGACTGCTTATTCACAAGAAATATGCATGTGTAACGCTTGTAACAATTCTGGGTAGTTAGAAAGTTGATAAAAGTAACAAAGAGTTAGGCAACTTGCAGACCTCAGCTAAAAGTTAGGTATAGAGATGGCCTGCAGCAAATAAAATATGTATTAGATAACTCCTGGGGTATTCATTAGCCAAGGTTTAGGAATAGGGACAGCTAGAGACCAATAGAACAAATTGTAGAATTACTACTAAAATGTTTATTAGATTATATTTCTTATTACCCCGCCTTGTCCTACCTTCTTCTTTAGTGAAAATGTATAAAAAATTTTTAATCCTTTGTTCTTGGCTCTCTTGGCATTTTGGCCAGGAACTCTTTTCCTTTGGGTATCCCAATAAAAAGCAATCAAAACATGCGCCTCGAGTCTGGTGTCCTTCATTGGCCTCGGCACCAGACGCAGACCTGAATTGGGGACAACAACAGCTATCTTGCAAGGGGACTGAGGTCCATGGGAGAACAGCAGGAGGGGTCAAATAGTCAAGACAGCAAGCATGATTATGCCTTCCTTTTTTCCACGTGCACCGCATGCATGATGCATGTTTAAAGGGACTTCAACCACATAGTTGGGGCTGCCATCTTGATTTCTTTGCCACCCAGCCTTTGAATGACCTTGTGGAAGAGGATTCTGCTTTTAGATTTTTTTCTGAAGGGAACATCCCACTTGCAGAATAAAAATATCAACCTCTACAGAGAAGCCTGCTTAATGTCCACGTTTTTGGAGAACTGGACATCAGTGCCACATTGTTGTACTTAAACTGATTATTCACATTAAGAAGGGGGGAAGCCACATGGATGAAAGGGAGATTAAAAACTTGGCTGTGAACTAATGATATGTTATATCCATATATCACACCATGAAATTCTTGTACTCAACACACATTGAACATTAAATTGCCTTGACATTTCATGCACCATGTAGTGGTTTGAATTCAAATATTCTTGAATTTTGATGGTTGTGCTAGCCATGGCATCCCTCTGGCCCTCTGTCATAACACACATGATCTGCTGAGTCACAAACCCAATCCTATCTCCATACCAGAAGTGACTCTGTCAGTACACTGTGACACTAATGGGGTCAAAATCACCACCATCTATTTTCTTTGGGATTCTTGTCCTCATCTCAGAGCAGCATTGGGGTGATAGATTCAAGGTGTTATTATTATAGACATTATTATCTGCATTTATTTATTTATTTATTTATTTATTTATTTATTTATTTATTTATTTATTGGTTCGATTTATATGCCGCCCTTCTCCGGAGACTCAGGGTGGCTTACAATGTGTTAAGCAACAGCCTTCATACTTTTGTATATACCTGCTTAGTAGGGCTTTCGCCCCCCCCCCAAACGGTGTTCTTGTTTTATACAAAGTCAGCTTATTGCCCCCACAATCCGGGTCCTCATTTTACCTACCTCGGAAGGATGGAAGGCTGAGTCAACCTTGAGCCTGGTGAGATTTGAACTTGCAGTAATTGCAGGCAGCTGGTGCTATTTAGTCCGCTGAGCCACCAATGCTCTATTATTGTAGAAAACATTATTGTGCTTGAACTATGATTCAGAAAGACGGGTGGCCCTGGGAGATGGGCTACAGGTAGCTGTGGAATGGACTTGTGAGAATAACATGGGAGCTTTTGAGGTTGATACATTTTTCAATGTTAAAGATCACAATAGTCTGTATTTTTTTCTTCTGTTTTGCTTTTTGCCCTTGGACTCCAAACCAGTATTACCCCCAAACCAATATGGCCATTCAAAGTTATAATGACACTGAAAAAAGTGACATAACAATTTTTCACACTTAAAACTGTTGCAGCATCCCAATGATCATGTGATCAAAATTCAGATGCTTGGCAACTACTCATATTTTGACTGTTGCAGTATCCCAGGGTCATGTGATCGCCATTTGTGACTTTCTGATAAACAAAGTCAATAGTAAAGCCAGATTCATTTAACAACTGTGTTACAGTTCATGAGCGCTTTGGGCACTCGGTCTGGGAAAGGTTAGCCATCACTGCCCTAGACTATATGCCTGGGTTAGGGATCATAAAATTTGTTTTGATGCCTGTGAACTTTGGAAGAGCCACAACATTTGGACAACCAAGAGCTCCATGATTGGTGAATCAAACTATTAAAAAGACACTGTCTGTTGGGCTTGTCTCAACTTGCTCATTTAGAAAAGAAAAGCCTTTGACTGCATTTGTGGTGAAAGGAATACTTTAAAAGCCAAGGGGTTACAAAGTAAAAAAGAATAAACTGCCTGCTTACTTTCTCCTTTTCCAGGTCCTTTTCCCCCCTTCTTTTTCTTTGAAGATGTTTAACTTGTCATCCAATGTAGGAATGTTCTTGGATCGAGCCTAATGAAAGAGATACACAGGCATGTGTATAATCAAGTTTGTTTATTTACATAATGTTTCTCTCTTACAGGTTTGCAGCTAGAATGGAACCTAGACCGCATGGATGACCCTTAAGTACTCCAGGGGCGGAGTCCAGGTGAGGAGGGGTCAGTGGGTGAAGGGATCCCTGGGTAGTTAACCCTTACAACACTAGGTTTGGAGGGCAGGCATTTACACTTAACAAATCCCCCTCTAGATGCCTGGCCGTAAGATCACAAGTGGATTGATCATGGTTTATCGATTTGTGTAGTATGACACCTAGTTTGGATGTCAAATAGGTATGCTGTTTGTTTAACAGAGGTTTGGTTAAGATGTCAGCAGTTTGTTCTTGTGTATCATAATGTAATACTTTAATAAAGCCCATGCTGGAGAGTTGCCTAACGTGTTTGTGTTTTATATCTATGTGTCTCGACCTTTGACCCACAGCATCAGCTCTAGATATTTCGATAGCTGCCTTGTTGTCTTCATGTATGTGGATGGGGTATGTGGGTTCGGCCCAGATGTTGGAGAGCAAGTCATCGAACCACACCAGATTATTCGCAGCTTTGGATAAGCATATATATTCGGCCTCAGTAGTCGATGTAGCCACTAGGTTTTGCTTACCAGTGTACCAATGTACAGGGCTGCCGTTCAAGAAAAATATGTACCCTGATGTACTTTTTCTACATTTCACGTCCCCAGCCCAATCTGCGTCTGCATAACATGAAAGAACTGGCTTACCGGATGTTTCCGGTTCTAGACATAGGCATGCTTCTGTACTATGCTTTAAGTATCTAAGTATCCTTTTTGTGGCATCCCAATGATAATTGGTGGGCTTGCCCACATGCCTCGACAGAAGGTTGACAGTTAATGCTATGTCAGGCCTCGTCCAGTTCGCTATATAAAGTAAGGAGCCTATTATGGATCTGTATAAGGTATTGTCATTAAAAGGCTCTGACTCATCGTACATGTTTTTTAGGAAGTCTGGTGTCATGGGGGTTTCGCATGGTCTGGCATCAAACATGTAACATTTATGTAGCAATTCCACTATCTTTTCTCTCTGTGACAGTCTGAAGCCTTTGTTGGTTTTGGTAATTTGTACCCCCAGATACTTGTCAACCTTTCCTAGTACCTTCAAGGTGAAGTGCTTTCCCAGTTCTTTAGCAAATGTTTCACACTTATGATCTTGGTCACCAACATATAGAATGTCATCAACATATACCAGAACGTATTCGATGGAGTTACCCAACCTTTTGATGAAAAAACAGTTGTCGGCAGAGGTGGCTTCAAAACCCATTGACCTTAATGTTTTTGACAAGCATTCATACCACCGTTTCCCAGACTGTTTTAGTCCGTATAGACTCTTGTTCAATAACCAGGTTTCCCCTTTGCGTGTGTTTTTACTATGTGGAGCCCTAACATAAATTTCCTTATCTAGATCAGCGTGGAGATACGCTGTCTGCACATCGAATTGGTGTACTTTTAAGTTTAGAATCGAGGCTATCACCAATGCACACTTTACGCTTTCTGCTCTGACGGTGGGGGAATATGTGTCTGTGTAATCGTCTGGGAATCGTTGGGCAAATCCCTGGGCTACCAATCTAGCCTTATATAATGATTTACCTCCCTCTAGAGACTTTATTTTGTATATCCACCTAGTGCCTATGGTGGTCTTATCACTAGGGGCCTCTGCGGGCGTGTATACCTTTAGCTCACGCAGGCTGTTCATCTCTTTCTCCATCGCCTGTTCCCACTTTTCTTTCTCATCAGTGGGTAAATTGAGGACTTCATCGTAATTATTGGGGGTTACTTGGTTAGCATGGAGAGATAGCACATAGTCCTCTAGTTTCTTGGGGGTTTTATTTCTAGAAGTCCTAACTGGCCTTTCGGGCGTGGTTTCCGTATCGTGAAGGTACCTGGCTTCCTTTTCCGTGAGTGTTTCTACTTTTAGGTCTGGGTGTCCCTCTTTCCACTCTCTGATTCTTATCCTATGCTCCCTTGGTTTTGTATCTTCTATGTCATTGTTTATTGGTCTGCCCCGTTGTGTTTTGATATGTGAACGGTTGGTGTTTTCCCCTTCTGTGGTTATTTCATTAAGATGTATTTTGGACCAATTAGAGTTTTCATGAAATACTGCGGTGCGTGAAACTATGAAATTGTTGTTGCTGTCAATGAATCTAAAACCCTTGGTGCCCGGTTCATATCCCATGAATCTTAGTCGCCTGGAAACTTTGTCTCCCTTCCTGCGTATCTGTCTGGGGATATGAACATCGGCGGTTACACCAAATATGTGAAGGTGTGCTATCTTTGGCTTCCTATTATACATGACCTCGTACGGTGTTTTATTTATTACGCTACACCATAACCTGTTAAGCGTGTAATTTGAGTATAAAACGGCTTCTGACCAGTAGTGTTGTCCTAACCCTGCATCCTCTAGCACACATCTCATCATTGTCTGTAGGGTTCCATTTTTTTTCTCTGCGACTCCATTTTGAAATGGCGAAAAAGGGGCCGACGTAAAGCGCAGCATCCCTTGCGCCCTGAGCCAATTTGAAAATTCTTGAGACATGAACTCGGACCCTCGGTCTGTCATTATTTGCTTGATTTTAATATTATGTTGCAGTTCTATCTTTTTATGAAATTCTTTAAATTTCTGGAACACCTCATGTTTGTGCTTGAGTGTATATATATAACCGTAGCGACTGAAGTCATCTACGATAGTCAGGAAAAACCTTTTCTTATATTTGATGGATGGCCTTAAGGGCCCAACTAGGTCCATGTGTACCATTTGAAACAAGGAATTTGTGGTGCGTTCTGATTTTTTTGGTCTGGCTTTGGTCTTTAGCTTGGAACATTTGCACACCGAACACTCTAAATAGTTTTTGCAATTTTTAACCTTTAATCCATCAGAACAATTGACCATTTTTTGTACAACCGGAAAACTGCTATGACCCAATTTTCTATGCAATAAATGGGCACACTCATCGTGAATGGGTTTGCCTAACGATGGCTTCTCCTTTTCTAAAGTTTGGTTCATGTCTGGGTCACTGGGCGTCGGGTTGTGATTAACTTCCTCTGTCTCCTCGGTGTTGGGTGCAGTGTCTATCATGTCACTAGTGTTGGTGTTTATCCTGGGGGGGCTGCTACAGTTAGGCTGGAAGTATGGTAAACCCTCGCTTATTATAGTTCTACCGATGATCCTCTCATCTCTGGTCAAAAATACCTTCCCTTCCTTAAATGTTATTTTTGTTCCCGTTTCCTTGCTTAGCTTCAAGGTGGCTAGTATGTTATAGGGTATCTCCGGAACAAGCAATACCCCCTCTATTTCCCCTATCTCTGGGATGTTTATGTTGCCTTTTCCGGTTACTAGCACGTTGCTTTGGTTAGCCACTTTAATGGTGAATTTCTCTTCTGTGAATTTAGTAAATAATTTTGTGTCATAAGTGGTATGGTTTGTGGCTCCTGAATCTAGGAGCCATGCATTTTCGGTGTTGGTGTATCCCAGTGTGCTGTCCCTTGCTCTCAGCCCATATAGTGAACCCTTGTGACTGTCCCGGGAACTGTCCCGGTATCTCCTCCCGTCCCTGGGTTTGGGTGAATCTCTGCGCCTATATCTGTTCTCATTTGTCTGTCTTTCGGGGAGTCTATGTCTGTTTTCAGTCCTGTCTCTAGATTGTGAGTGTCTCATGTCTCTTATTCTCCTGGGGCAATCTCTTTTATAGTGTTCCCTGGAGCCACAATTGAAGCATTCTATGTCGCTGTAGTCTCTGCTGTGGAATTCTACTCTTTTGCTAATCCTTGGTTCTCTGTGGTTCTGGTATCTATCCCTCCTGAGGTTGTCTTCCGCGATAAGTTTACTGGTTAACATATCTAAGGTGATGCGTTCTAGGCTGGAACTGTCTAAGTGCATGATGAAATCATTCCAGCTGTGGTCTAAGGAATTTATGATCACGCTCACCATGTTCCCTTCTGTTATGTTCTCCCCCCTCTGAATTAACTCAGCTCTGGTGGCATTGAGTGACAATATGTGTTCACTCATTGAAGTTCCCCCCTTGAGTTTGGCTGAGTAGAATTCCCTGGTGATTCTTGTGGTAGTAGCTATACTTCTGCTGTGGAACATTTTATGCAAAAAGGTTACTATTTCTGACACTGTCAAGTTGTGGCTGATACTGGGATACATACTGAGTGATATGCTGGTTAGTAACAAATGGTAAGCCTTATGATGCATGCAATCTAACTGAAAAGTCCAAGGCTTTTCTGGTGGGTTAGTTATAAAAAATAGTAAATGTTCCTTTAAGAGGACAACCTGTAACTGTTGGTTCCATTCAACAAAGTTAACCCCATCTACCCTGAGTTTGGGAAAGTCATTTGGAAGTGTCCCTGTATTGTGAGTAATATTACCTATTGAGGGTTGCTGTCCATGGTCCAAAGCAAAAGGGAACTCACAATAAGGCAGGGGAATGCAGGGAGTCAGTCTGTAGTGACTTGCTTCTATGGTCTGTTGTTTTTTTATTGCAGGTCGGTTCTGCGCATGCTCCTGGGCCATTCTGTCTCTGCCGCCGTCGTGGAAGGAGCTCGTTCCTGCTGCTCCCGGGTGAAGGCCTTGCCTCTCGAGTTGGACTTCTGGCTCCGTTTTTGGAGGTCCTTGGAGGCCGAAGTTTATTTGGGTCGCCGTCTGGAGCGTCGTGGGTCTCGTTGCGCCGCCTGGACATCGATGCGGGTCCGCGAGGCTTGGGTGAAGGCCCTGGGGCTCCGGTCCGCTCTGGAGGCCGAAGTTTAGGTACGGGCCGGCGCCTATGCCCGTCGACAACCCCGGAGGTCTCGGCTGAGTCCTTTGGTGTGGTAAGTATTCATTTATTTCTCCCGGTTTTATGGCGTAGCTTAGGGGATGCATGGCGAGGTTTCCGGCGTAGAAGGTGGGGGGCTGTGCCCACGCCTCGGTATTTCTCTTCCATAGTTGGTCTTCGTGGCTGCCCTTATGCGTGTAGGACGTCACTTTATTTCCCCCTGCGGTATCGGTATCGGCATCGGAACTTATTATTTTTATTTTGGTTCCGAAAGCCGCGGTGATGGTCCGCATGGCCTTTTCTACTTCGAGTTCGGTAGGCGAACTTGATGTCACCTGTCCGGTATAGTTCTTGGCCTCGTGGTTGTATTCGTAGGCCTTGTGGTGGTAGGCCTCGTTTCCCGCCGGGTTTTTTAAATCTCGGGATCTGATTGGGGATTGGTCGGCCATCTTGGGTGATGTCACCATCCAAGATGGCCGCTGTGGGGAGCGCGCGAATCTTGGATCGGCTTCATCGGTGAGCGAGTGGTAGGGGTTTAAATCGCTTACCACGTTTTGGTCTCTGCACTCCGTTTTGTCATCTTTCTTCCCGGTCGCTGCCCCGCAATCATCAAGGAGGTTGCGGAGTTCCGCGATGAGACTGGACTTGTTTGATGTCGATCCGGCTAGGCTTAGTAGCTTTTCTTTTAGCTCCTTTTCTTCGCGTAGCTCGGTCTCTGATTCATCCTCTCTTTCGTCTAGGCTTCTCTCTGTTATTCTTGAGTAGCCAGGGCTGGAGAGTCGTTCTTTATTCCTTTGCATTTCTGCTAGCTTGGCTTCAGCTGAGGCTAGCATTTCTTCCATCTTCTTTTTGGATGCACGGGTGTTTACTCTTTCGGTTTCTTCGTTCAGCTTGATATTTTCAGGCATCCTTTTAGTTTGGTTTGGGCTATTTAGAACCATCCTCTGCTACCATATTTGTAGGAATGTTCTTGGATCGAGCCTAATGAAAGAGATACACAGGCATGTGTATAATCAAGTTTGTTTATTTACATAATGTTTCTCTCTTACAGGTTTGCAGCTAGAATGGAACCTAGACCGCATGGATGACCCTTAAGTACTCCAGGGGCGGAGTCCAGGTGAGGAGGGGTCAGTGGGTGAAGGGATCCCTGGGTAGTTAACCCTTACAACACTAGGTTTGGAGGGCAGGCATTTACACTTAACATCCAAGAAGCTTCTTCAGTCCTGACTGAATGGTGAGGGATTTTAGAGGACCCCAATGTGTCTGTATTGTGACGCTTTGGTGTTTTTGTATCTGATTATTTTTTATGCTGTTTTACATGTGAATTGGTTTGTTAGTCACCCAGAGATAGATACAGTAGTGCCCAAAATTGTGGAAACCTTTTCGGAAAAGTGTATTTTTGAGGCTAATAACACCACATTTTTTTTGGAGTAGTACCATAAAATTATATATCAATGCAAATATAATTGAATCAAGAATGTAATGCAACAAAGTTTGTTCAATTATCTGTATTCTATGAAAAGTTATAGCCAAATAACCAGAAAAAGGAAGCATAACTTGCTTAGGTTGATATCAGGTAGCTTTCCTTCATCTGATTGTAGCAAATGAGCATCAGTATTTAGAGAGCCAATCAGGTGTCATGTTGTTTTGGCAATGAGCCAATCAGATCACAGTAGGATTCAGTTATTGATGTCATGTATTGAAGCTGAGAGGAGGACATTTGTCACTGTGTTATGTGATCGCTATCAAATTGGTTGGGTTTTTTTGTGTTCTTTCATTTAGTGAGCTTGTAATAATGTAAATGATGCGGGTTCAGCTAGATGACCACTGAATACTCTTTATTCACAGTATTGTAAGAAAGAAAATGTGCTGGTTTGAGAGAAACGTGTTTGCTGGAAAGTATATTAAAGGCAGTTAAACCCCATTATTGGTAATATATCTTCTGATGAGTCCTAGCTGTCACGGAAGGACAACCATATAGAGAATGTCTGAAAAGGCTCACTGTCATCCACACAAAAGACATGTATGGGGCAAAGAGTTAATTATCACCTAAGGACAGCAGTAAAAACTCCATTAGTACTTACAGAATTTAGGAAAGTGGTCCAGCTGAAAATAATCTTATAAACTAGAAGCTAATGGTTTAGTAATGAGGAAGTGTCCATTATTTTATAATAAATGTATGTTAGCCATATATGGAATAAATGTATGAGCTCATGTATTTGATACCAAATGTAATTTTACCATATATGGAAAATGTATTAGATCACCAACTCCTTTGTCTTGAAAACATATATAAGCCGTTGTGTCAAATCTCTTGGTTGTTCAGACTTTCAGGTATGAATCTACTCTGAACCTTGCGCAATAATAAAACTGTCTCTGGCTGATCCGGAATGTTGTTTGGTCCCATCATTCCATAACAGTAAAACATAATAAAATTAAAGTAATGGTGCAAAGAGTTGACTGGTCACCCAGAAAGCGATGTAAAATAGTATTATTAAGTGACTACAGTTATAAAGAAATTAGAAGTAAAATTGGTGGAAACTTAATCAAAGGTGGGATGTCTAAATTTTTGAAGAGGTATAAGGAGACTCAGTCACTACAAAACCACACTGGTAAAGGCAGGAAAAGGTGCATAACAGCAAGTGATGATAGAAGAATTAAGAGACTATGCCTATGTGATAGAAGAAAATCATCTGGGTGTATACAAGATGAAATGGCGCAATGCAATGTGAAGTTGAGTACAAGGACTGTTTGGCGCAGACTGCAGGAATTTGGCCTAAAATCTAGAATTCAACAACAAAAAAGCCACTTTTATCTCTCAAACAAAGGTTGAAAAGCATTACATTCTTGATTAAATTATCTTTCCATTGATATATTATTTTATGGTACTACTCCAAAAAAAAGTGGTGTTATTGCTATCAAACCTCAAAAATACACTTTTCCCAAAAGGTTTCCACAATTTTGGCCACTACTATAAATATGATAGAAGGCTATATACATTTTCTGAATGAATGAATGAATGAAATATTGTGCAGTGCAGAGGGAAAGGATGTACCCACAAAAACAGCAGTGTCCAAACTCCTTCACATCTTGCATCCTCAGCCTAGTGTCCTCCAAAATGATAGACATCAGGCATATATCAAGACTCCTGCTGAGAGAAGGTAGAAGCAACACTTCAGGAAAATTGGAAACCATCTACCCTTAAGCCAGTGGTTTTCAGCCTGTGGTCAGCAGTCCCCTGGAGGAGGCATGATGTTGTCACAGGAGGTCCATGAATATTTGATGCAGTCTAGTGCTTTAAATCTTGAGTTAAGTCTTGGTGGTCTGTAGCCATAGTCCATGGCCATAAAAGGTATTTAAAGGGGGTCTGTGGTGAAGAAAATGCCTTAAGCTATAGACTGGGGATGAGAAGAAGTATGGATGCAATGGTGTCTTTCAGGATAAGTAGTTGGTCATTATCAAGCTGAATTTAAAGTGGTGTTAGAAAATGCATGGCCTGTTGGGTTATTGTTTCCAAAGACATTTCCTTACTGAAGAAGCACAGGCAGGCAAAATCAGTGGGAGCAGGAGACTTCTGATTTCCTGCTTTGCCATTGATTTTCCTTGTGGAAATTGGGCAAGAAGCATCAGAAATCTTCCTTCCTTCCTTCCTTCCTTCCTTCCTTCCCTCCCTCCCTCCCTCCCTCCTTCCCCCCCTCCCTCCCTCCCCCCTCCCTCCCCCCCCCCTCCCCCCTCCCTCCCTTCCTCACCCCTTCCCTTCCCACCAGGCAGATAAGTGGCTGCTGCTGGGTGGGGGAGAGAATGAGGGAATGTGAGATTGGCTGGGAAACTGCCATGGAACATTGACAATGAACATATGACCTTAGCAGCAACAGTCAGTAGCTCTGAAATAGTCACAATTTTCTCAAATTTCATTCCTTAAAAATAATATGTCCTAGATTTTGGACACATTCTTTTTTTTTTTATTGAAAAAGTTTTAAAAAATTTACATACATTTTCTCCCCCCCTCCCCAACCACCTCCCCCGACTTCCCAGAGCAAGTACAAAATAAAATACAGCTTAAATTCTCTAAATTAAACTCCATTTCACACTTATTATAATCATGATCATTAAACAAATAGATAAAAGGAAAGCAAGTCTTTTTTTCTCCTTATTCCATCTAATTCAACAAAATTATCTCCATTTATAATTACAGCAATTAAAACAATTAAGTATTATCTAATCAAACCTATCATTACTCAATTTGGCTAATTGTTACTTAACAAATTATTAGAGCTATACAATTTAACAAAATATTTTATAACTTCTTTCATTTAAAACAAAACAACAACAACAACAACAACAACAACAAAAAGAAAGAAAAAAAAAAGGAAACCCTCACTCAAAAAACCTCCGATTTTAAAAAAAAATTACTATATAAACTCTTCCGTCCTTCACTTTTAAACCATCAAGGTCCAATTATAATCAAAACACTTAATAAGAAATAATATTAACAATAATTTTTTAATTAATAATCAAACCTCTTATATCCATACATATTAACAAATCAACTAAGAACATCATTTAAGAACTTTATCAATCCTTTAAATTCTTCATACTAGATTGAACCAATTGCTAATCTTCTTGTCTTCACATCTTCCAACAGCATATAAGATATCTTCATTTACATCTACCCCCCTAAATAAAAATTGCTTCTGTATATAAAAAAAAGCCCCCCGAGTGACTTTGTAATTGTAATTATATTTGAAATGATATCCATCAAATCTAGTCAAAAATTAGATTAATAAATTCATCAGACATATTAGGGAAACCACCAGATCAACTGCAATTGCCCTAGGTCCATAGTCCTTTTGCCTTGTATTCATTACCATCAAGCAAGAAACTTCAATTTGCTATATTCAGTAGAACTTCTGCGATTGCAATTAAGTCCAAATTTGTTGCAGTCCTTAATAAAATAATCCAAATCATTCAAGTCAGGGCACATTTCACAACCCAATACACCAGCATTGCTGTGATCTGTTTATTCTTCTCAAATATTCCAATACAGCTGTAAGTTGCCTCCTCATCGTCGCTCATCGCTTAGTTAACTGGCATTAAACTGCTGTCTGTTTTTTTTTTCTTTTTCCAAAAAATTCAAAATCTTTAAACAGTTAAACAGTACTTTTTAAGGACCATCATCTCGTCAAGCAGGGTTATTTTCCATTTCTCCAGTCTTTCTTCTTTTCCTTTTTACGAACTTTCTTCTTAACTTTGATCCCTCTGCCTTTTTTAGCTCCAGTAAAATTTTGCAGTTTTTGGGATTGCATATTATAAAATTTTTGCAGAAATGTAGCTTCTTCTGGAAACAACTCTTTAAGTGCAGATTGAGTTTTATCTTGCTCCTTATTTTGCACAACATTCATCTTTCTCTCCTCAGTAAAATCTGCTATAATCTGTTGTTGTTTTTTTGCATCTTCCAACTCTTCATTCAATCCCCCACTGCTAGATTGCAACTCAGTATTTCCATGTATTTCATTATTTCCAGCTTGAGAAACTTGAAATATAGTATCAATTCTTTTCAATAAAGCAGAGGTAATTGAACTCAAAGCTTCCTCAAATTCAGACCATTGAGGGTTAAATAACCCTCCTTTACTTTCAAAAAGCCCAGCCATCTTGCCCCCCTTCTTCCTTCCCAGAAGGACAGAAAAAAAAAGGGGGAAGAGAAAAGAAAAAAAGAGTTTCAAGAAGAAAAAAAAAAGGGAATCCTTTACAATTTGTAATTTGTATTGCTGCTTCAATTATTATTATTCCTTTCTTATTACATCCACTTTTCAAAAAGGAGTTTTACGTTTCAAACAGGGGCTTGTCAATAATTACTTTTAGCTTTCACTTCTTCACGCCCCGTTAAAACTCAAACGCCATCTTGCTTTCACTTTCAGCTTAGGAAGAATCTTTTAAAGAAAGTAAATCTTTGGAGTTAAAAGGAAAAAAAAATACTTGCTGTTTAATTCATACTGCTTGTGCTCCGCCAGCTCGATTCAAAAAATATCTGTTTAAAGTTGGTGCTGGAATGGTTAACGACATCTAGCTCTGCAAAGCAGAGGCATCCAGGGTCCGGAGTACTGACAGGCTTAACGGGGAGCTCTCATCTTCAAGCGCCAGATTATGTGTGAAATCCGGCACTTTCAGGGAGCTCTACCCCACCCGTCTACTCACTTTCCCCCCCTCATACCAGGGGGAAAGTTTTCAAACCGCAAGACAGCTGATAGTCGCTGTTCTTTGCGGTTCTACGGAACCCTGGGCTGGCGCTTCAAAAAGAAGCGTCTGGCGATGTCGCTGTCCCACTGGAAGCCCCATTTTTTGGACACATTCTGTAAATGAGCCCATTTGAGGTATCTTGGATCAAAAATTGTTGTCCTACAATGTACTGTTTCACCCAATTTAAAGGCCAACAAATCTATATATATAAAAGTGAAATACCACTCACGTATCATCACTAAAATCTCCAAAACCATAAAGCCTACAAACTTGAAATTTGCCACATATGTTCCTCTTGGCTTCTAGGTGCTCACTAAGAAATAATTTTTCAAAATGACCATCAGAGCATCACTATTTCCTATATTATTATTAACACGCTCTGATAAGGAGTTCTACTCCCCCTCCCCACTTGAAAAGAAATCTGTTCCAAATCCAAACACAAGCAGAGGAGAGGAGTTTCCGTTTCAGTGTTACTTTGACAGGAGCAAGAAGGGGATAGGATGGGGAGGCTTCTGTGGGGCAAGGTTGAGGGACAGAAGGGGAGAGGAGAGAGGAGAGGAGAGAAAATTAACTCATTAATTTTCAAGCTGTAAGTGTCGATTTATCAAGCCTGATCATATAGTTTCGTAGCAGAGCACGGGTATTCAGCTAGTGTTTTAATAGTGTATAGATGGAGACAGACCCACAAAATAGTAGGCTTATTTCTTAAATTGAATATATATTTAGACTACATTCTTAAACTGAGTTAAAGTGACTTGGGGAAAATACATGATATTTTTTTCTGTGTAACATTGGCAAATAGAAAGAATTGTTACTGATCTCCACCTTAACTAGCTGGTGTTAGGAATTTATCTCCCCCCCCCCCCACTCCTGCCTTCTCTTTATTTTACTGCATATTTCCTAATTCTGCCATGTGAAACCCCTCCCACCTCAGGTATTTACCACTTTACTCTGGTCTCCACGGTAATTCAGTCTGAATATTATGAGCCAAAGCAAGAGGTTGTAAGGTCTGCAGAAGCCACTGGATGCTGGTGATACATAGACCCTCACTACTCAAAGCCAGAGAGAATGCACCATTTCACAAATTAAAAGTAAAGTGATGGGTTCAATGCCAGAAAGCAGGAGACACAACATGAGTGTACTTTGAGCTGTGTCCTGGATCTCCATACGGATCATCTGCGAAATCACTGTCAAGGTGAAGCTTGACTAAACTATCTGCTCACAGGCTTCTCACAAATGATGCCACTAAATCACAGCTTTATAATAGACCCCTTGGGAACTCATTTCTTGCCTTTAAATATGAACAAATTTGCATAACAGTGATGTGCTCGGTTGTATGTGCCAGATACCTCTCTCACACACACTGACATGCACACAGACATACACAGAGAGGAGGGGAGGGGCTATTCAAACAGAGAATTGAGAGTATTGGAGTTCTGATTTAAGAAAGACTGTAAGAAGTCTTCAACCACTAAATTTTGCTTTGCTAAACTTTAAGAGTATGGGTATGACGTTTGTGCTAGATCCCTTCTTTTCCATGCTGATGGTTGCTGGTTGAGAACATACCATGTTTCCCTGAAAATATGATCTACCCCGAAAACAAGCTTTAGCCTGATTTTCACACCTGCACCTAATACCCCTACCTCAAAATTAAGACCTAGTTAAGTCCTGCCCACTGTCCGATTGTATGAAGGGGGACAAGGCGCAGCTGTAAAAATCAAGCTGGGGCGTGGTGGGGTAGAGCTGCCCTAAATGCCCCACACCCACTTACCTTAGGATCACCACAGCCAGGCCTCTCATGCCCTATCACCTGTCATGCTGCTGCCCAACTTCTTCTGTGGCCGCTCAGGGCCAGACACCATGAGGCTTATCCTGCTGGTGCTGCTGTGAGAAGCAAAATGCTGCAAGGCTCATCGCTGCTGCTCACATGCACAATGGCACAACATGCCATGCAGCTTCCTGCCTCAAGTGACAGCACCTGTATAAGGGGGTCCTTGTTTACCTTGATGACATTCTTATATTTAGTGAAAATATGTGAACATGTCAAATTAGTCAGACAAGTGCTCAAAAAGCTCCTAGCGGCCAAACTTTATGCAAAGCTATTGAAATGCGAGTTCCATAAGGAGTCCTTCGACTACCTGGGATACAGGGTGTTGAATCAAGGAATTGAAATGGTGAAATGGGGAAGGTGAAGGTAGTGCTGGACTGGCAACCCCCATGAACTTTGAAGCAACTTCAAAGCTCCCTGGGGTTTGGAAACTTTTACAGACAATTCATCCCCTCTTTTGCTGAGGTTGCCCTCTCCTTGACAGAACTGCTAAAAACCGGTCTGTCTCCTACCAAACCAAAACCTAGCCAACCCTAGGTTCATTTGACAATGAACTGTCAAACATCCTTTGAACAATTAAAGCCCCTATTTGCAGTGGAGCCGATCCTACAGCATTTGTGGTTCAAGCGGACACGAGTGATGTGGCGGTGGCTGCTGTTCTACTGCAAAGGAATACTGAAAACAAACTAATGCTGTGTGCTTATGTATCAAGAAAGCTAATAGACACTGAGCGCAGATGGGCGGTATGGGAGAAAGAGGCTTTTGCGGTGCGATGGGCTCTCCTATCCTGGAAACACTTCCTGGAGGGGGTTAAGGAGCCTTTTGAAGTGTGGACTGACCACAAAAACCTCAAAACACTGAAGGCCCTGAGGAAGCTTTCCCCCAAGCAGGTTGGCTGGGTTTAGTATTTCAACCGCTTTAACTTCAATCTGAAATACATTCCGGGAGGGGGAGGGAAACCTATTAGCTGATGCTCTCTCCCATAAGCCCCAGTTTGACAGCCGATGAGAAGAAATAGTTCATGCCATGATCTCTGAGACAAGCCCGCACTAGAGCACAAATGTGTTATGATTCTGATCTCCTTGATGACAAGTTGACCACAGAGCTAAAAGCGGTGCTCTCAACCGATTCCTGGTTCGAGGAAAACCAGATGGACCTAACACTAAGAGAGGGATTGGCTTGGAAGGGGAGTAAGATTTATGTGCCCAGCAGCATGCGATTCCTGGTGCTAAAGAGAGGTCATGATTCTCAACTAGGGGGCCCCTTTGGATTTTTAAAAATCCTCCATTTGACTAGGAGACAATTCTGGTGGCCAAGAATGAAAGCTGATGTAGAGGACTATGTTAAAAGCTGTGCCACCTGCGCCACCATGAAGTTCAGACCAGAGAAGCCCCCTGGGCTTATCCAACCCATGGCTGAACCCACCAAACCCTGGGAGGAAATTGCAAAGGACTTCATAATCAAACTCCCTGACAGTGGAGGGAACAAAGTGATTTGGACTTTCATTGATTTATTCTCCAAACAAGCACACTTCACTGCCTGCAACGGACTACCATCGGCCAAGAAGCTGGCAAAAGGAAGTGCAAGACCTATTTCACAGAAAAAAGCCGGGAAAAGCTCCAGGCCCAGACAAGATAACTCCTTTTTGCTTAAAAGTCTGTGCTGACCAATTTGCCCCCATCTTCACCCAAATCTTCAATAAATCACTAGAGATGTGCTATGTTCCTTTCTGCTTCAAATGCTCTACTATCATCCCAGTGCTGAAGAAGCCCACCATCAAGGAACTGAATGACTACAGACCAATTGCTCTAACATCTGTAGTCATGAAAACTTTTGAAAGGCTAGTGCTGTCCCACTTGAAAACCATCACTGATCCGCTGTTAGACCCCTTGCAATTTGCATACTGAGCAAATAGATCAACAGATGATGCTGTTAATTTGGCTCTGCACTACATCCTACAACATCTTGAATCTCCAAAGACCTATGCAAGGGTCCTCTTTGTAGACTTTAGTTCAGCATTCAATACCATCATGCCAGACATGATAGTAAGCTAAACCAGCTACAGGTAGCTAACACACTTGTAAATGGATCATAAACTTCCTAACAGGAAGCATCTGGTGAAGCTAAGCAGAATCACATCAGATACCTGTACAATTAGCACACCCACCCACCCCAAGACTGTGTGCTCTCCCCATTTCTCTTCTCTCTGTATACCAATGACTGCATCTCTAATGATCCATCTGTTAAACTACTGAAGCTTGCAGATGACACAACAGTGATTGGTCTCATTCAAGAGAATGATAAATCCACATACAGACGGGAGGTTGAAAAACTAGCCTCATGGTACGACTGGAAGAATCTGGAACTGAACACACTCAAAACCGTAGAAATGGTGGTAGACTTTAGGCGAACCCTTCCATACTTCTACCTCTCACAATACTAGACAACACAGTACCAACAGTAGACACCTCCAAATTTCTAGGTTTTACCATATCGCAAGATCTAAAATGGATAGCTAACATCAAAACATCATCAAAAAAGCACAACAAAGAATGTTCTTTCTGCACCAACTCAGAAAGCTCAAACTGCCCAGGGAGCTGCTGATAGAGTTCTACAGAGGAATTATTGAGTCTGTCAACTGCACCTCCATAACTGCCTGGTTTGGTTCTGCAACCCAACAAGGCAGACACAGACTTCAGAGGATAATTAGAACTGCAGAAAAAGCAATTGCTACCAACCTGCCTTCCATTGAGGACCTGCACAAGTCAAAAAGAGGGCTGTAAAAATATTTACAGACCCCTCACATCTTGGACATAAACTGTCCTACCCTCAAAATGACACTATAGAGCACTGCACACCAGAACAACTAGACACAAGAACAGTTTTTTCCCAAATGCCATCGCTCTGCTAAACATATAATTCCCTCAACACTGTCAAACTATTTACTAAGTCTGCACTACTATTAATCTTCTCAACCTTCCCACCACCCATCTCCTTCCACTTATGACTCTCTGACTGTAACTTTGTTGCTTGTATCCTTACGATTTATATTGATATTGTTCCTGATTGCTTATTTGTACCCTATGACTATCATTAAGTGTTGATTCTTGATGAATGTATCTTTTATTTTATGTACACTGAGAGCGTATGCACCAAGACAAATTCCTTGTATGTCCAATCACACTTGGCCAATAAAAAAAATCTATTCTATTCTATTCTATTCTATTCTATTCTATTCTATTCTATTCTATTCTATTCTATTCTATTCTATTCTATTCTATTCTA